>LBNU01038504.1:48312-102217 GCA_014162995.1 Artemisia annua | reverse complement strand
TGCTAATTATTTTTCTTACTATTGCACATGTTGATGCTCTAACTTTTTAAAATATACATAAGATTTTCTGTTTATAAAAGATAATACTATATAAGTAAATATTTTTGAAAAAACCCCGTGCGTGCACGGGTATTATTACTAGTTTATGAAAACACAAATTAGAAACTTGCAGCATGATACAGATTTAATAGGGCTGTCTTCACATGTATATTTAATTATTAATTATAACTCAAAAATCAAATTCAATACTAGCTATTTACTCTTTATAAATATTACTTTTTCCGTTGCAAATTAAGTATTCACAGTTTCAATTTATGTGTTTCGAAATAAGTGTTTACTTTCAAGTTTAAACCGATCACAAGCATTTTCAAAGCTAAAAATAACATTTTATTAGTTTACAATATATTGATCCTCTTTTTTAAACTGTTTATAATTTAAAGCTAGACATTTAAATAAAGGGTAAGGATCCAGTTAGAAGAAAACTTAAAATAAGAAGAATGAAAAATAATATAACCGCATATTTGAATTACACCGACATAAATTAGATGCATCTCTATTCATTTAGATGCATCACAATTAGTTTCGAAAGTTATTTGAAGTGAAAACAATGCAAAGTAGTACTAGCAACAAATTTAACTCGCAGAAATACATAGGATTCATCTAACTTGATAAAATACATCTAATATATGTATATGCATCTAATTTTTAGCTTGAAAATATATTATGATGCATCTAAAAAATTAAAGATGCATCTAATTCAAATTGATGCATCTTTAATATGTACTTATAGTTATTTTTCATCCTTCTTATTGTAAGGATTCTTCTCTTTTGATCCTTAGTCTTTAAATATGAACGGAGAAAATATTAGTTAGACAAAAGTTTATTAAGTATATGTATTTGTTATAGAGGAAAATTCAACTGCATACCCTTATTTTGGTGCATACCAAGAGACAAATCCTCACCATCTATCTAGTTTGATCTAATGGTGGGGATTAACCTAAGATTAAACCCTAATTTTTTTTCCTTTTTCTTTTTCTTTTTGTATCTCTTATTATTATTATTATTATTATTATTATTATTATTATTATTATTATTATTATTTTGGCTTTTTTTACCAATTCACGTACCTTTTTTTGCAAATTTACGCTTTTTTTATTTTTTTATTATTTTTTTTGTCGTTTTTTCTAATTCACGTTTTTTTCGCTTTCATACGTTTTCGTCTGTTTTTGTCCATTTGATACGTTTTCAAACGTTTTCATACGTTTATATACGTTTTCGTCCGTTTTCAGACGTTTTTGCACGTTTTCATACGTTTTTTAAGTTTTCGTCCGTTTTTAGACGTTCACGTCTGTTTTAAAACGTTTTCGTCTGTTTTCATATGTATTCGTCCATTTTCATACTTTTTCGCCCGTTTTCTTACGTTTTCGCCCGTTTACGTCCGTTTTCGTATGTTTTCTTACGTTTTAGTTCGTTTTCATACATTTTCGTCCGTTTTCATACATTTTCGTCCGTTTTCATCTTTTTTCTTTCGTTTTCATCTATTTTTCATACGTTTACAGACGTGTTTTTACGCTTTCATACGTTTTCGTCCGTTTTTCGCCTATTTTCATCCATTTTCTTACGTTTTTTCATTTGTTTTTGTACGTTTCCGTCTAGTATTAATACATTTTCGTATGTTTTCAGACGTGTTTTTTACGCTTTCATACTTTTTTGTCCGTTTCTTATGTTTTGGCAATATCACAAGTGTGTCGGCTTTCATATATTGGTGGTGATAGAAGAACCTGTGATAAGACAGGTGCTATCACCAGTGATATGACAAGTGCTATCACCGGTGATATCACATGTGATGTCACATAGGATATCACCGTTTTCTTTCCTTTTTGTCTATTTTTCATACGTATTCGTCCATTTTCAGACGTGTTTTTACGCTTTCATATATTTTCTTCTATTTTATTACGTTTTCGTCGTTTCCTTATGTTTTCACCCATTTTCATACATTTTCGTCTGATTTCTTACGTTTTTGTTCGTTTTCATACGTTTTTGTCCATTTTCTTTCGTTTTCGTCCATTTTTCATATGTTTTTGTCCATTTTCATACACGTTTTTACGGTTTCATACGTTTATGTCCGTTTTCATACGTATCCGTCCGTTTTCTTACGTTTTCGTCCGTTTCTTACATTTTCGTCCATTTTCTTACGTTTTCTGAATATTACAAGTGATATTCAGAAAATCACAAGTGATATTCTGAATGTCACAAGTGATATTCTGAATGTCACAAGTGATATTCAGAGTATCACTTGTGATTTTCGTATGTTTTCGTCCGTTTTCATACGTATTCGTCCTTTTTCCTACGTTTTCTTACGTTATCGTCCGTTTTCATACGTTTTTGAATATCACACTTGGTACTCAGAATATCACAATTGATATTCAGAATATCAGAATAACACTTGTGATTTTTTGAATATCACTGATGATATTCTGAATATCACTTGTAATTTTCTAAATATCTATCACTTGTGATTTTTTGAATTTCACTTGTGATTTTCATGTTACAAAACATTAGCTGAAAATCACTTGTGATATTCAGAATATCAAAACATTAGCTGAAAATCACTTGTGATATTCAGAATATCACTTGCGATATTATGATATTCTGAATATCACAAGTGATATTCTAAATATCACAGAATATCACTTATGATATTGAGAATATCATTTGTGGTATCACAGAATATCACTTGTGATATTCAGAAAATCATAGAATATCACATGTGATATTTAGAAAATTATTTGGTGATTTTCAGATTATCACTTGTGATATTCAGAAACGTATGAAAACTTCTGAAAATGGCCAAAAACATTTATAAACGGATGAAAACGTAAGAAAACGGACGAATACGTATGAAAACGGACGAAAACGTATGAAAGCATAAAAACACATCTGAAAAAAGACGAAAATATATAAAAAATGGACGAAAACGAAAGAAAACGGATGAGAACAGACGAAAACGTATAAAAACGGACAAAAATGGACGAAAGCGTAAGAAAACAGATGAAAACGTAAGAAAACGGACAAATATGTATGAAATCGGATGAAACGTATGAAAGCGTAAAAACACGTTTGAAAACGGATGAAAACGTATGAAAATTGGACGAAAACGAAAGAAAACGTATGAAAACGGACGAAAACATATGAAAACGAACGAAACGTAAGAAAACAGACGAAAACGTATGAAAGCGTAAAAACATGTATAAAAAAGGACGAAAACGTATGAAAAATGGACGAAAACGAAAGAATACGGACGAAAACGTATGAAAACGAACGAAAACGGATAAAAACGGACGAATATGTATTAAAACGAACGAAAATGGACAAAAACGTTTGAAAACAGATGAAAACGTATGAAACAGACGTAAACATATGAAAGCGAAAAAAAACGTGAATTAGAAAAAAAGACAAAAAAATTGAAAAGAAAAAAAAAGGACGTGAATTGGAAGAAGAAGAAGAAGAAGAAAAAAAGGAAGGTGAATTGGGAAGAAAAGCCAAAAAAAGAAAGAAAAAAAAGAAGGAAGAATGTGAATTGGAAAAAAAAAGAAAAAAAAAAAGCAAAAAAAAAAAGAAAAGAAAAAAAAAGAATAATAAAAAAAATAATATGAAATACAAAAAGACAAAGAAAAAGTGGGAAAAAGAACATGGACTTAGGTTTTCATGTTTAATCTTAGGTTAATCCTCACCATTAGATCTAATAGATGGATGGTGAGGATTTGTCCCTTGGTATACAACAAAATTAGAGTATGCAAAATAAAGTGACTCGTTTGTTATATTCACTTTTAAAAATCCAAAATAAACATACTGGATTTTTCTCATGCATATTTTGTGGATAAGATCTAACTTGTGCCATTTTATAGGAGTTAAAAAACTAAGGCTATTATATTTACATGTAATTGATATTAATATTTCCTCAGTCTGTGATATTTATCAGTTTACTATTACTCCCTCCGTCCCATATTAAGTGTCCATAACACAAAAGCACAAAGTTTTAGGTGTACTAAATTATTACAATTGATTGTTAACCAAATGACGATTATACCCTCAATTAATATAAGTACAAAGTTTTAGGTGTAATAAATTATTACAATTAATATAAAAGTCAAGGACAAAATTGGAAATTTAGTTATTAAGATTCCTTCATCTATTGCAATGGACATTTAATATGAGACATTCAAAAATACCATTGTGGATACTTAATATGGGACGGAGGGAGTATTTTATATAAAAATAGCATTATCAAAGAAACAGTTGTGTTCGTTTAGCTTTAAAACCACATTTCACCATATCACAAGTCATAGTTATTTTTAGTCTACTTTTAAAATGCCTTACTTAAAGCTTGTTGTTCTACAAATTTAAACAATGTAAGTAAGCTATGAAATTAAGTAAAGGTACTAATGATTTTGAAAGTATATTTACATTAATGTAAAGTATCACGTATCATGTATCACATATGATGTGTCATATCACGTACTAAGTTCTGTCACAAGTCAATGAAGTAAATAATGTATAGTATCATAAGTATGACGACCTCTAGTTTAATACGTAGTGTAAAATATAGTTAAATTTTTACAGAAAATGAATAGTCGATATCAATTTATTTGTAACATGAGAATAGATAAATAGGGGAAAAAACAAGAAAAGAAAGTTAAGAAGCAGCAGACCTCTGAAAATGTAGGCATTGCCCAGTTTCTGGTCTCTTCAACCTCTGCCATCATACACAGATTCCAAAATTACCTTAGCATCCATCACTTTCTTCAATTCCTATGGTGGATCAATTTAATGTTAAAAATATAAACTTTCTTTAGAGGATTACATAAAAAAATAATCGGATACTCCCCCATCCTCAAATTATAACGAGTTGGATGTACCCGCCGCTATTTAGGAACGTGTAAACGTAACGCGATGCTCATTTTTAGGAACGCGTTGCGGCGGGGGGGGTAATCGTTGTTTTAGGAACGTGTAAACTCCCCCATCCTCAAACTATTTAGGAACGCGTTGCGGCGGGGTAATCGTTGTTTTCGTAACGCGGTGCTCATTTTTATTTAGGAACGTGTAAACTTAGCGAATTTTTGCGATAATCATTTACGAATAATATTTGGGCGGGGCTTCTCGTTGTAAGATCGTGGTATTTTTTGGTCGACATGTGTTGTAATTGTTTGGAACAAATGTTGTGTGAAGCTATATTTGTAGCTGTCGTACGACGTCCTTTTTGGAATAAATGTTGTGCCGGACACAAGTGTGTTGCGGCGAGGCTAATTTTGACCATTACAGTTTTAAAAAAATTTAGAACAATTTTAAAGTTATTTGATAGGTTATGGGTGTATTTTAAAACTTCTTTTACTTAGAAACTTATATATATTAAACTTCAACATTTTTTATAAAACCGTACGTACGTCAAAAGTATATCAATATTGGGCTTGTTTTGTTCGTTATCGAGAGGCCTTTTTGCCAGTATTTTTTTATTCAAGAAACCGGTAGGTATCTGTTAAATATTTGGCAAATAAAGTTTGTTATCTAAAAAAGTCGTAAATGTTAAAAAGTTGAGGGTGTGTTTTGCAATTTTTGTATTCTTTATTTTTTTTGCTACAGCGAATTACAAATTTTTTATTGTTGCTGCAGTAAACTTCGAATTTTTCAATACTAACCACATCTTGGGCCTGGATAATCCCATCATACATGGACTCAACTTTAAGCGTAGGCCCAACCGAATAAAAAATAATAAAAGGAGGCATCAACAGACTTAATAGTATGTAGAATTCCCATTTCCAATTTGAGTTGTTTAAAAATAATAATCCCCTTCTTTTGCAACCAATAAAAATATAGTTTAGTAGGTGGGATGATATTGTCCAAATTTATTTATTTATTATACAAAGATAGTAACAAATAATGGGATAGGTTTCATAATTTTCATATTTTATGTTCTAACTTTTCTCTCTTTTCTTTGATATAGTTCTTTCTTGAGATTTGGATGTCAAATATGTGTTTCCAACAAGAAAAAATAGCCAAGTATAGTGTGAGGGTTGATTAATCTTCATTTTCTCTAAAAGCGTGTTTTCGTTAGACAAAGCTAAAACAACGATATATCTTTAATACACGGGGTAACCTTTTTACCACCAAAAAAAAAAAAAAAAAAAAAAAAAAAAAAAAAAAAACACGATATATCTTTTACCAACTGAAAGGTCTTAATCAATAGAAAGATGATCAAATAAAAAGTCTTCGTTCATATCTATCTACAAAGTATCAAAAGTAAATATTTGTGAGAAAGGGTTAAAAACGATAAAAATTTTCTGAGTATCTAAAAGAACTCTTTTAGTAAAATGGCGCAAACTATGTGCTCATCAGATTGCTCGTCATTTTTTTTTAATACAAAAGCGTTCAAAAATTTCAATAAAGTTTGACAACAAAGAAATATTTAGAGAAGAATAAACCGCTGAAATTTTAAAGAAAAACTCATACGCATCATCTTCGATGAAAATGAACAAAAAAGTTAATGAACAAAGGTGTACACAACTCTATCCAGTTCAAAAATAATATATATATATATATAGTATATAGCCTATATATAATATATACTATATATACCTATATATATACTATACATATATATATATATCAATATATACTATATTCTATTGTTAAACAATATCGGTGCCTAAAAACGTTATTTATATTTTACCGATCTTTTATCATTTTTGTTTAAGCGACAAAATATATAAGTAAAGTTTAGCAACAATTATAAACTGGAGTTTAAGTATTTTACACCATTTTGTTTAGACATAAAACATAACCTTTAACTTGTTGCTTATTACTTCTAGTTAAAATGATTTTTGATTCATATTTAGAAATTTTTATTACAATCTACATAGCATCAAGTTTCTTGTATTGTAGCCTTATACTTATTGAGATTTGTGAAGATTTGAGTTAGATATACACTCCCAATGTATCCATGGAAGATATGGTAAGATCTTTGTCGAGATTGTTGAAGATTTTAATGGAAGATATCGTTTGTCGAGGGATCCACGGATCAAACGACAAGCAAGGACGGAACTCATACGTTTGGTTCCGTCGGATCCGTTGTCTACTGATCTTGTTTTCCTATACAAATAGCAAGCCATCCAAGCTCATTCTCCCCATCCACTCTATACAATATCTTGCATATACGTTCCTCCTAGCTTACATCTAACATATTCATACTTCATTCTTGTGAGATTCTTTTTAGCAAGAAGATAAAATTCATTCAAGTCTCCCACGCAAGTTGGAATACTTGTTTAGTGTACAAAGTGTGATATATGTGTTGTTATTATTGTTTCATTGAGTGTATTCCATATTAGAGTGAATCGGTTAGTATTTATCTCAAATACATAGTGAACGGGGAGTGGTTGTGGCCCTTGTAAAAAACTCGACATTAGCTCTTGTGGTCGGAAAAGATTGGTAAGCGCCCGTTAACGGTTTCTCTCACCGGTGTTAAAGAGGCTTGTTTGACTTAGTGAGAATAACCTCTCGAGTTGGATACTCGGGAGCGTGGAGTAGGGCAAGGAAAAAGAGTCCTTGTAGACCGAACCACGATAAACTATTGTGTTGTGGTTTGATTGTTCTTAACTCTTCTTTACTTATTGCATATTAGTATATATCGATTGATTACACGTTAAGTTTCTAAAAAGTAAACAAAAGTAAAAACCAGTAAACTATTCAACCCCCCTTCTAGTTTCCACAATATATATATATATATGGGGATATGTTAGCTACACCTTGATGTAGTCAATTAGCTACACATCCCCTTTGTAAAAAACTTTAAAAATGTACAGTTCAGCCTCTGCAGTAAATCACAGGGGCTGAACTGTACATTTTTAAAAGATTTTACAAAGGGATGCGTAGCTAATTGGCTACACATGGATGTAGGAAAGATTTCCCATTATATATATATATATATATATATATATATATATATATATATATATATATATATATATATATATATATATGTGTGTGTGTGTGTGTGTGTGTGTGTGTGTGTGTGTGTGTGTTATGAACAAAGCACATGATGTATATTTCTATCACAATTTTTCAAAGACTTATAATGAGGTTGTTTCCCATTAGTTACTTAAAAATTCACGTACTTGTTTTCTCAGTTTCTGAAGTCATGTACGATTTGGTGTGTTTTTTAGATCCTACTCTCAACCAAATCTTTTTATTTAATAAAAGAATTACATCATTTCGGAGTGTTTTTGAAAACCCTTCTTATTGAAAAAAAAAATAGACCAATCAGAGAGCTCAATTTTGACACATAGACGAAATCAAGCGTCGTGATTTGTTAATAAAAGTCAAAATTGGCCATGATTTTGGTCAAACATCAATCAACTTCGTTTCAAAAGCAAAATTCGTATAAAAACCTATGTGCCAATTTTGCAAAAAATAAAACCTTTGAGAAGGCGGGCGTGATTTGTAAACATTGTGGGGTTAATTAGAAAAACAAAATACACACAACTAAAACACAAGAAGTTCAATAATTGCTCCACCTCACCTCAATCAATCAAAGTCAAAATCAATAAAATTAATCAATAGTCTTCGGAAGTGGATATTGTTTTAGTGCAATTACTCATCAACCACATATAACTATCAACGAATCAAAGGTAAGATTGATAGTCTTTTTTTTTTTACTCAATTCATCTAATCAACGCTAATTTCATCAATTTTGTTAATGAGATGGCTATTGATAGCTTCCCTAATTTTATTAATAAACCGACAGTTTCTCACGAAAGGTATCAATTAGTCCTCATTTAATTTTGATAAATTAGTGGATTTTTATATGTTATTACTTTTCAATGAGTACTCATATGATGTTATTAGCTTTTTGACTCAGATAAAAAAGTTGTGATTTTGATGATATTTGTAGCCTGATTTGTTAGTTTGGCTCTGTTTTTACTACCTATTTGATAAAAATTGGGGATTTTTTTGTTTTTGTTTTTATTGTTGTTTGACGTTGGAAAGAGATGATAGTGGTTATAGTTACTATGGTCAATAAATCTTTAGTTGTAATTAGGTTTATTAGCATTGGTTTAGATTAAATCACCTTATCGAGTTCATGTATTTTCAATTACCCAATTTTTTAAAAAACCTACTAAAAGGTAAGAAGGAACTTAAGCCCTTAGGAAGGGATTATCGGCTAAAAAAAGCATATAAGCACGGAAGCACCTAAAAAAGCAATTCTTAACACCCTCTAGGCTAAGCATTATGGAAACTAACTTTATATTTATACAAAAAAAAGTAGTAAGAAACTTTTTGATGCACTAAGCGGCCTGACCCCATCTTAATGACAAGGTTGTATAACTTCTTTTGAGGTTCATCGTTTTTTGTTGCAATATAAGTCAATGAGAATGAGCCTTTTTTAACCTTAACCTCCTTCAGGTTTCTATAAAAATCAATAGAATCTCTAATATTCTTGCTTTGTTTGGAGGTTGTTGTAATATAGTTTATTGATGGCCACCTGTTGGGTCTTTATGAGCCTCTTTGAAGACCTACTACCTGCATATTCCCACAATGCAATCCAAGCAAAGCATTTTTGTTCGCCTGTAGAAGTTCACAATAACAAAAGATCAATAGTGTTTGGTTTAATAATCTCAATCTTCCAGCAATTTCTGTATTTAAATTAAAGATAATATAATGTCTACTGATATCCTATAAACTCCATTGTATCTTGCATGATATTATAGCAGAGGAGAAAAGTATACAAGCAAAAAACTATATGGCCGAACTGTGGCTACTTCTAGAGCAAGAGAAAGCTAAAATTGAGACCAGCATGGCTCATATAGAGCAACAGGATGAACAAGAGAGCCACAAGGTAAAGATGGGTTAGCAGCAGAACACATAAGTTGAGAACCAAGTGCAATTGAGGAAAACATAACACATATCAATAGCTATTGGGAAGGTTTGAATTAAAGTTCTATGCTTTTGAGCACAACAACAAAAGCTCATTAATACGTAATTAAATTTTTATGTCAAAACCCCGTGCGTGCACGGGTATTATAACTAGTTGTATATATGTTGATTAAAAGAGGGTATCCTTTCACACTACAACGTTCAAAACCCCTCATAAATTCCTTTTATCAACAGCAAAAACAAGGTTTTGATTAATATATAGGGTTTTGCTATACAATAATGTTAAATGTTTAACTTAGATAAATCTTATTTAAATACAGGCATACACTTCATGATCAAAGATCATTCCTTTGATTGGGATCTATCACGTGGAGATCCATATAAAAGGATAGGTACTTCCATCTTTTGAAGTAATAATGTTAAATCTTCCATAAAAGATCATTTGACGACCAAACTTTTTAACATACTAAGGGACTAATCTCTATCCTTCATCTTTATTTAATCTAATGGATGAGATTAATCTCAACAATTTAAAAAGCTCACTTTCATCCCTTTTTTTTTCAAATATTAATATCTTTTAAACCGTTAATCGCTAAGCGAAAAAAAATACCATTACGATGAGCATTTAATTATCTTTCTATAGATAGGCACTTTGATATATTTTCGACAATTTTTTTTTTTCATTTTTTTCACTTTTTTTTCGTAGCCGAAAAAATCACATGTGACATTACACTAATATCACATGTGATATTACATATCACATGTGATTTTCTCGGCCACGAAAAAAAAAACGTGAAAAAAATGATTTTTTTTTTGTCGAAAATATATCAAAGTGCCCGTCTATTGAAAGATAATTAAATGTTCGTCGCGATGGTGTAATTATTTTCGCTTAACGGTTAACGGTTTAAGGTTTAAGAGATATTTAAATTATAAAAAATGGGTGAAATGTTAAAATTCTTTTAATCTCAACCATTGATTTTTTTTTAGATGGATGGTGGGGATGAGTCCCTTGGTATGTAAGAAAAGTTTGGTATTTAATATAACTCGACTCATGAACAGATTAATAAGCTAAGATAAAAAAAAAAGAAATTAAAAAGTGGTTAAAAGAAATAAAAGAGTAGCACCCTTGAGAAAAGTCCCAAGGGCGCAGCTGGTACTGGTGTGTGGTGTGTGATGTGTTGGGTGCAAGAGGTCCAGGGTTCGAGTCCCACTTATTTGATAAGCATTTTTAGTTTTCAAAATTTTCTTAAACTTCTGTTATCATAATAGACTTTTGATAAAATTTTCATAATTTTTACTTTTCATTTACCACTTTTCTTGCGTTTATTTCTTTATTTTAGTATTTTAATCATAATAAATAATTAAAAAGTTAAAAAAATATTTTTACTGTTTCCCATATTTTTCTTTTATCATTTAGGTCCTTAGAAAATTAATTTTATACCCGTAGGATTAGGATTGCTTAGAATTTACATTTTAGCTCGTTTTATTACGTTTATTTTATGTTTTTAAACTTAGATTGCGTTTTAGGAATTGTGTGCTTTAATTGCTTGTACTCTTTGCTTGACTGCTTGTTCTTGTTTGTTATTTCATATTCTTAGTATAAATCTCCAAAATATAACGTTTATTATTTCACTACACGTTTTCACGACACGAAATCACTTTTCCATTCAATTCTTCATGGGGACTACGACTCGAGTTATTCACATTTCTTGTGAATACCTTGGACTTAATATATATATATATTCCCCGGCAGCGGCGCCAAAAATTTGATACAAATCAAATAATATATATATATATATATATTAAGTCCAAGGTATTGAAAAGAAATATGAATAACCCAAGTCATAGTCCCGTGAAGGATTGAATGGAAAAGTGATTTCGTGTCGTGAAAACGTGTAGTGAAATGATAAAAGTGATATTTTGGAGATTTATACTAAGAATATGAAATAACAAACAAGAACAAGTAGTCAAGCAAAGAGTACAAGCAATTAAAGCACACAAATCCTAAAACGCAATCTAAGTTTAAAAACGTAAAATAAACGTAATAAAACGAGCTAAAATTGTAAATTCTAAGCGATCCTAATTCTTCGGTTACAAAATTAATTTTCTAAGGACCTAAATGACAAAAGAAAAAAATACGAAAGAGTAAAAATATTTTTTCAACTTTTTAATTATTTATTATGATTAAAATACTAAAATAAAGAAATAAATGCAAGAAAAATGGTAAATGAAAAGTAAAAATTATGAAAATTTTATCAAAAGTCTATTATAATAATAGAAGTTTAAGAAAATTTTGAATACTGAAAATGCTTATCAAATAAGCTGAGAAATGGCTGAACAGATTAATAAGGTATAATATTTTTGTTATTTGGACTGATTTGGTAACCAATAAGACTCACAGAGGCTACAATAGCTAAAATGAGCTTAGATGAATTAGAAAAAGCTTGTTGCAAGCTGGATTTAAGTAATAATTTTTTGTATTTTTGATAATTTTCTTATTTTTTTGGTTTTTATAAACTGAGAACAGAAGTGAGTTAAGTGAATGTGTAAAAGCTTAAACAAGCTTATGAGAAGCTTAATAAAACAATGAATTAGCTTATGAAACTATTTATAAAGATAAATGAGATTTGAAGTAACTAAGAGAACAAAAATTAAAAAAGAATTAAACTGAAACTTTTATTAATTGAACATGAAATTACACTATTAAAAGCTTGGATTACAAAACTATTTAAACTAGAAAATCAAATTGACAGCATTTCATTACACTAAAACTACACACCAAATGGTGAGGTGAGGGGTTCCTTTTATAGCAGAGGTGAGAGGAGTGGATAAGGATCTCTCAGAAGATGCTAGAAGCTCTCATGTCAGTCCTTGGATCTTTCCTCACTCAGAAGTTGCAATCTGTAGGAACCCAGCACTCCTTGATCGTTACGGGCTCCAGGCTGTTAAACCTTTAATTATCTAGGAACAATAACATTGAATAACATGCAGCGGAATAATAAATAAGAACATCAATGTTGTCAACAAGGTTTTTCATTATCATTATCTTCTCTAACGATTACAAACTAATTAACATGTTCTACCTTGATCAAGTAGAACATGTTATCTAAACTAAAACACTAATAAACCCTAGGCGTCCATTGTAGGAACTCGACGCCTAGACACACACACACACCTTTTAGTCGACTACATTATGGAAGACATATTCATAAAATCCTACACCCTTGATCTCTTTATATAGAGAGATATTAGGGTTTACAAAATACTACGAAGGATTAATAAATAAAACTTCTTTTGCAAGCAAGTCCTTCTCCATATTTTGTAGAATTCCTTCTTGTCGTATTAAGTCCCTATTGTTTCATTCTTTCTTGTTTTGTATCATCAAATCTAATAGACCCAACAATCTTCCCCTATTTGATGGTAATAAAACAAATACCTTCTTGTACGAACTTCCCTAGACGAAGTAGAGAAACTGAGATAATTAAATCTCGCCATGAATGAAACAATTTTGTCTTCCCCTTAAATCATGCTATGCCACTCCAGTATTTCTTCCCCTTTTTGTTATCAACAAATAGAGAACGTATGTAAAACTTCCCCTTGAGTGGTGCATGTAGATGGTTGAACATTTAATCAATAAGCTTCCCCTGAAACCAATATGTTTACCATCTCTTGAATCTTCAATTCTGTAGACTCCTTGTAATGATTACTGATGAAGAAAACCGAGTATAACGAATTTGATGAAGAAGTAGAATTTCCAAAACTTGTGCCTTATATCTTGTACTATCCACATGACTTCGAACTTATACTAAAAGTAGGCTACCAGGACCTCTTGATAAACCCTCAACTAATATGAGACACTGAGCACTACAACGTAACTCCTTTAAGTGATAGTCAATGTGTGCATAGAGCATCTTAAGAAAAATCACACATTGCTAGATTCATCAAGTCTTTGTCACATCTTTAACGCACGAACAAGTTATCTCCAAAGTGTCTCAAACTTTGAGATATGATAAGAACACAAACCTGTGATACTCAACTACAACATCAAATAGATGATATTCAACCTTCTTCGTAATCAATTAATCCAATAAGAACCAAATACGAGCCTTTTAAAAACCTTTATAAACAAAAACTTCTTCCTGTGTGTGTGAAACTAATAACCATGTGTGTGTAAAACCATCTCTAATCAATCATATATACTTCCCCTTATTGCTCGTAAACCATGCATAGATAGAAACTCTTACATGTCTCCATAACTCATCTAAACACATCAGTACTTTGTAATGGCACTAGCAGTACTTTGGATAAACAAGCAGTACCTTGAAAAATATCGAGCAGTACTTTGCAAAGAACAACAGTACTTTCAAATTCACGCAGCAGTACTTTCAAAGCAATGGAGCAGTACGTTGAAATCAATGGAGCAGTACCTTCGAATAAACACCAATCTTACCCTTAAATTCATCCATAACTGACCCACGTGATGAATCAATCACTATCACATATGCATGTTTGACAAAACTAATATTCTCCACTCAATCAACCAATCAGCATGAGCTTTACTAATTTAATATTAGCATGAGAATGACTATTCGACCAAGCAGCCTCACAAACAAATCTTGAATATCTCCACAACTTATTAAATCATTATGAGGATATGGAATATATTCACCAATCACTGCACCGCTTGACTTTAGACATTAGACCACCTCTATGTTTATCGAATCTCCACACAACCGACTATCAATCAATGAGGTACGAGGTTTATTAAAGACAGCATGATCCGATACATATAAAACCCCTGACATGTCATCTCTTCATATTAAAATACTCAAATACACCTTGATCCAATATAATAAACGAACCTTGACCAACACCGAATTATGTGCAAGGAAAACGACAAGATCATTGATAACAAATATAACCATCCCATGATCTCCAATCAGATCGAAGCTACTATGACAACATCACAATTCCACTTTAGATTAAAAAATTCGATCAATTTATATCCTTATGTTAATCGACTCTTTCATTTGTGTTATTATGTCGCCATACATAATCAGAAGTCGATACCTTTAAATTCGATCTTTGAGAAAAACTTTAAAACCCGATCGTACCATCTTCAAATCATGTTTTCATCGACTGTAAACCTTGTAAATCCCAGATATCACGAGCCCCAGGCTCTGATACCACATGTAGGAACCCAGCACTCCTTGATCGTTACGGGCTCCAGGCTGTTAAACCTTTAATTATCTAGGAACAATAACATTGAATAACATGCAGCGAAATAATAAATAAGAACATCAATGTTATCAACAAGGTTTTTCATTATCATTATCTTCTCTAACGATTACAAACTAATTAACATGTTCTACCTTGATCAAGTAGAACATGTTATCTAAACTAAACACTAATAAACCCTAGGCATCCATTGTAGGAACTCGACGCCTAGACACACACACACACACCTTTTAGTCGACTACATTATGGAAGACATATTCATAAAATCCTACACCCTTGATCTCTTTATATAGAGAGATATTAGGGTTTACAAAATACTACGAAGGACTAATAAATAAAACTTCTTCTGCAAGCAAGTCCTTCTCCATCTTTTGTGAAATTCCTTCTTGTCATATTAAGTCCCTATTGTTTCATTCTTTCTTGTTTTGTATCATCAAATCTAATAGACCCAACACAATCTCAACCGTTGGATCAAATAAGTGATGTGGCATAGCCAATGGGAGAGCTCTAATTGTCCATGTTGGCAATCCGTGATGTGACTTGTCCTAATCAGCTCAAAAATGCTTAGTATGAAGCTTTGAAGAGGGGTACGGATGGAATTACAAGGGTGGGAGGTTGAAGATGCACAGTAACACGCGGGGTAGGATTGAAATTTTTATATTATTGTTTAAATAGGTGTTGACCGGGTTTTGACTTGGGTGGTTATCTCAGGGATAGTTTTGGATCGGGTTATGGGTTTAGTAAAAGGGTTGTTGGGCTTGGGAGCTTGGTGGGCTAGTGGGGATGTTGGGTTTGTGTTTTATTTAATTTGTGGATTGGACTTATATAGATCCGGTTTAAGAGATAAATCACAAGGACCATTTTGTAACTTTTTGAATTTACAAGGGTTAAAGCTGTCAACCTTAAAAACATAATCCCAAGGGCTTTATTTGACATTCTTGAATACTTGGAGGGCCTTTGATGTCATTTCTTCAAATTTATTCTTTAAAAGGACCATACTTGACATATGTTGAAAGTTGAGGGACTGAATTTGACAACTTCTCAAAACTTTAACCAAGGGTCTTTCTTGTCATATCTTTGAACTTTAAGGACTTCTTTTGACTATTTGAGCTTTACTTTGACCATTATGCTTCTCCGGCTCTGGCTTTTGACTCTTTTCCATTTCTCGTGCTCGTTTTGTCATTTTCTCATGATTTTTGTTCGTTTTTCATAAATCCATACCTGCACAGTCAAAAACACAAAAACACATATATTTGGCAATTATTGATTAGTTTTTGGTCTTATTGGTCGGGTTTTTGTTCAAATAAAGGTATGTGAAATAACACATACCAAAATCCCCCAGACTAAGGTATTGCCGTGTCCTCACGCAATGTAATCACTTCACGCTTTTGAGATAAATAATTTCACAACTCTTTTTACTAACTTTGGAAAGTAGCAAAACATTTAAAAGAGATTACGAAATCATTTATTCCCGAAAACGCCCCGTTTTTCCAATTTATTCTATATACTACTATTCACTACTATTTTTGTATTTTTCTACTTTTTTCTAGTGACGGTATGTTGACTTTCATTATCTTTTGATAACTTTTAGGATCATTAAGTAAGAAACAGGACTCATGGAGAAGTGACCATATGGATAAAATTCATCGTTCCTGATTTTTCACAAGTCCCCAAACTAAGTTTAAAAATGAGATAATAGCTTATTCACAAGCTAGATGCCAACACTACCCATGGAAGTTAATTGTATAATTACCACTTGCTCCCATTTCCTATTTTTGACTCTATTTATTTTATTTTTGTGAGAAATGAATTTCTTCATATTTTCTCATTTCGATATGTTTTTAGTTCGATAAAGATACTAAGTTTAGACGCTAAGTAGTTTCTAATCATTCTCTCGAGAACCGTTGAATACAAAAATGAGGTCCACATCAAGGTCTCTGATTTAACACGATTTTGAGGATATCCCTTTTATTTTCGACCGAAACATCCCATGTCTAAGACCTGAGACGGAAGCTTTTATAAGGATATCCCCGAACTCAAGTTTGGCCATTTTAAACATTTATAAGCACATTATTAATTTGTTCCTCTGCCTTTTTGAAGTCTGCAACAACGGGAGCGAACCGTCAAGAAACAGAAAACTTTTATGGCTTTGGATTATTATTAATTTGATACTTCCACCTTTTGAACAACCATGACAACGGGTACGAACTGTCAAGACATAGGAGTTTATTATGGCTTTGGTTTATTCATATCACATATACTAGTTATAATGCCCGCGCACGCGCGGGGTTTTTTTTAAATTTTTTGAATTATATATTTTTATTTATTAAAAAACAAATAATTTAATCTTTGTTTTGTTTGATTTATGATGTTTAATTATAGTTTTTTATTATTAAAGATAATTATTTAAAAATTTTAATCATATTGTTAATTGCATCTTATCTATATTTTTTATATTTATTTTCTACTTGTGTTATGGATAAATATAAAATATTATCTAATAAGAAAATAATCTTTTTTTCTAAATAATATTATTACTAAATAAGGTATGGTTTAGTTTTTTTGAAATGGAAAAGTCCCCACTTGGGGTTTTGTTTTATTATATAAAAGANCGAACTGTCAAGACATAGGAGTTTATTATGGCTTTGGTTTATTCATATCACATATATTAGTTGCCAAACCCGAGTCCTACGGCTTTTATAACAATCACAGCATCGGCTGCGAACCGGCAAGATGCATTAGTCTATTACACCGTAACACTGGTAGTACCTTGATGTATACCCAACTCTCATAAGCAAGGATCCTTTTGACAAGAACCAAAAACTAAGTTTCGCAAAAACCGCACACCTTTAATTATTCCTAGATTCACTATTATAGACTGAAACAATTTTGTGGGAGCAAAAAGCCACAAGTACCTTCGATGAGCTCTAAAGAGAACAAACTACTCCACGTTTAGCATCTAACTTCTAAATAAACTCTATCATTTCTCGTTCTTTGAAACAATTTTGCGTGGCTTGATTATCGGCTAAGCATTCGCGGATCAGAGGGTTAAATCACCTACGTCTATCTTACACCTTGTCCTATCCAAAACTATTGTAAAGCCGTGGGTTCATCGGTACGAAGATGTAAGAGTCATTAAGTGCCTCTACTAACATGGACAAGTCTAACGGATGCTGCATGGTCAGATCTTACACCCCTCTAACTCCGTTAAGCGTATAGCATTGGTAGGTGGTCCTAGGGTTAATTCGCACGTGTATGGTGATATTGCTATCACCAAGTCACATCCCTAGCGGCTTGCTTCCTAGGGTTAATTCCACAAGCCTCTAAGGAACAACCAACGCTAAACACTACGGGAACTAGAGTGTCCCAAGACTCGCCATGAAAGTATTCAAACAAAACTAATAATAAACTAGAAATAAAGATCAAATAATAAATCACTAAATAATTAATTAATCATTACGCTGTAGTTAGATATATTACTACGCCGTAGTCAAATATATGACTACGCCGTAGCTCAATAAACAACTACGCCGTAATTAATTAATTAAACGACAAAAGTAATTTAATAAAACACGAAAGGCACAATCATGCAGAATCAATATTGTAACCAAGAATAATGAAACATAATAAATAAATGAGTGTCGAGAAATAATACATATCGTGCTAGATAAATACTTTTGATCCCTAGTCGAATACCTGGGCAAAACCCCGAAGGTTTTGCCCCTAAAAACCTACGCCACCAAGACCTCTTTCTGTCTTTGTTTTGCTTCTACGCCGTAGCCCACCAAAAAGGCAGAGACGAAAACGAAAACCTAATATGTTAAAATTGTGTCCGTCGTACAGATTTCTCAATTGTATTTATAATACAATTGAACTTTAGTCTTGCCCTTCTTTGGTCCTTGTACTTGCACCATATTTCAATTCGGTCCTTGTGTTTTATTTCTAATAAGAATAACACATAAAATGTGTTATTATTCTTTCACATTTGACCCTCCATCGTTCCATATATATTATCTTCAGTCCTTAATATTAATAAACTTAATATTATTTCGCCATTTCTAGTCCCTGAACTTCAACACTTCGGGCCCAAGTAATAAACTACGGCGTAACTAAATAATAAGTTACGTCGTAGCCTTCGTAATAAATTATTACGGCGTAGCCTAAAGAGTGGCTACGCCCGTAGAACTCTCGTTACACATCTATGCCGTAGCCCTATGACTAGCTACGGCATAGTCTTCCTGAAATCTTTCCTACGCCGTAACTCAATGACTTGTTACGGGCGTAGGGCTCTTATTTTCAATATTACGCCGTAGTCCCATTACTAACTACGGCGTAGCTTGGTGGTTTTCTCTGTTACGCCGTAGCTCCTTTGCTTGCTACGGCATAGTCTTCATCTCTTGGGGTATAAATCATCTAACGGTGTAGTATCATCACTTAACTAGACTGCAGTGTTTATGTCTTCATATTAACTTCAAGCGTAATTCCCATTCTTAAGTCAATAAATCGTCAATAACGTACTTTAACTCATCTTTTACCCTGAAACCAAAATAGGAAGAAATAAGAGTATATATTCTTCATATAAATAGAAAAGATGAGCAATTCAAAGGGAAATTAACGCTTAAATCATGGGTAAATTTGATGTTATCAAATATCCCCCCACTTGAACTCTACTTGTCCTCAAGTAGACCTTTTAAATTATTTCTAAAAAGATATCTCCCAAGATGTTTTTGAAGATATGAGTTTAAAAATTACATAAGCTAGAAATATCAAAACTGAGCACCTCACGAAAAAAGAATTGAAATCACACTCTCTCTCACTAATCTATGTGTTAATTTTTGGGGTGATCACTCAACTGCTCAGTCATGGCGAGTATTCTATCATAGGCTTGGCAAAGATACTAATCTCCACCACTAGAGTTTATAGATGCAGCTATTCCAAAAGGCAAATGGGTTGACACAACTATAAGGCTTACGGGGTTAAAACACTCTCTACCAATACCATTATTTCAGAAAAGGCGACAAAGCCACAAATGCTCGCCCAAATCCATGAACGAGACACCTGTGACTGCTCAATTCCTTAACTCGAATAAGCTAAAGGTAAGAAATGACAAGGGTAGGATAAAGACATGGGAAAACATTAATGGGTGTAAACAAAAAGACACGAAACAAATAGTTTCCTAAAGTCCACAATCGCCCCGTCACTAGTCGCATTCAATCCCATAGCAAAAATTCGAGGGTCAAGAGTCAAGGGGTCTTCAATAACGTCCGATACACGAGTTAATGCATATAATTGTAACGTAGTGCCTCAAAATCTCCATAACTAGGCAAGTAGGATGCATTAACTCGGCCTTCATCATCAATGGAAAAAATTTATGTGCTCCGAAAATTTTAAAATTAGGGTAACTTTTGCACATATTTTGACCAAAAACCGTAAAAACTACCATTTCTATCTCCCATCCCCCCACTTGAGATGTACAATGCCCCCATTGTACAAATATATTAAAACAGAAAGGAAAGATAGAAATGACACGGGTCTATAAAGTATAAGCTCCGCAAGGTGAAAATACTTAACACAATACGACACATAAGTTGATTTATATTACTATCAGCTATAAACAAATAAATAAACGCTTGCTTGCATGCTCTTTATTTCTTTTTTATTCTATTTTTTTTGATGCAAGACAAGGTATACAATAATTGAAAAGAAACAATACGAACAAACAAAGCATCCCCCCACTTGAGATTTACTATAATCTAAACCCGATCTTCTTCCAAAATCCCTTTATTCAAAACCCACGACTTTCACCAGTAGAAACAAAATTGACCAAGAACGCCCGGACCGTGGACTATAAGAAACTACAGGGTAGGCTAGGCGATAGGTGTAACAAATCATATATTTGGTGAACAAAATGAAAGGAAAGGCTCTGAAGGGTGTATCTAGGGGTATCTTGCACTAAAGGTGAGTGCAACAAAAAAGGGTTTAACAGGGGGATTGACTAATCGATGTGAAAAGTCAATATACACAAATTATTGGCTATTTAGGTTTAATCCTAAAATTTGCCTTTTATCCTAGCTGCACCGATTACATTACGTTACCTCAATGTAATGCTCATTATAATGGTCTCGAAAAGATATACAATGCCAAGTTCTAAAGTCTACTACAGCCACCGGCACACTCATATTTATGGTATTATATATAAGGGGAAAATGGAAAGGCTTATCCTCACACAATTTAAATAAAGTGCTCAGTTTTGATTAATCTAGTTAAGTAATGAAAAACATGTCAAAATTTTATAAATGAAATATTTTTCACTAAAAACTAGAAAAACAAAGGTAAGTAAAATCAAGTGGTGTTTATTTCTAATCCTTCCCCCTACTTGGGTCATACTAAGCATATAAATGAAAATAGGAAGGGTTAGAAAAGGAATAGAAGAACTTCCCTAGATTTGCTCAGTATGATCAATAAACGGCACTTTCCGTATCATGCTTCAAACGTGCCTCCTCGAGCAAGATCCATCTCCATCAACAAATCTTCTTAACCACCATCTCGGTACTCAACTAGATTAGATAGAAAGTTTTTTCTTGTAGCTATGCACCTCATCATATTCCACAAACCTGTGAGCTAGCAAGAAAACTAATACTAACAAAGCATAAATCCGGATAAAAGCAAAAATAGCACGAAAAAAAATAAAAATGAAACAAAATAAAATCTAACTCACTTTCGTAGGAATCACGGTTGCATTTAGCATATGCAACAAGCCTTTTAAACCACTTGGTGTCCCAAGTGGACTAGTGAAGTCTCGTGAGGGTTTACAGGGAACATACCCACAAAGTTCAGTTAAAAACTAATACAAGTTAAAGTGTGTTCGTTATAAAAATTTAAAATTTACTTGGTACAGCAGAAAGCTACGGCGTAGCTAGAATTCTTGACTACGCCGTAGGTGAGAAATTCATACAGACTGTCACCTGGAGGATGCTACGGCGTAGTCAGGAAATGAGCTACGCCGTAGTTGTGTTCTGGGAGCAGGTCTTGTAGTGAAAATTCCAGTTTCAGCTCCTCCACCATATATCTCTATTACCTACAGAATTTTACAACAAAACATACCAAACCAACTATACTAATAAAATCAAAAGCAAAAGTACAAATAAAAATAAAAAGATAGGCATGGGGTGCCTCCCACGAAGTGCTTGTTTTTGTTCGAGTCACGAGCTTGACTCCACCCTTATTTACCTAGTGAAAGGGTGTTCATCCCCTCACTTGAAATCAAGTGTGGGTGAAAATAGCAATAAACACCATAAGGGTGTGAATTTGCTATAGTGTAGGGAAATGATAAATTAAAATCATACCTCGAATTGGATGTCATTTCCCTAATTCCCTTACCCATTCTCGTGGATGGATTTGATGAATGGCTTACTCCAAGATGTGGCTGAATAATCGGCTTGCTCAACACGTTTACCTCCATGTCGATCATGGTAGTGCTCAGAATTTCGCCTCCAAATTCCTTCTCGTTAGATTGATCAGGATTTGTTACCGGCGGCAGGTACGGTTGCATCACCGGCTTTGGGTTGACATCATCTTGCACGGTGGGTATCAGTATTATCCTAAGCCTTTCTACATCTTCAAATGTCATGTCCTAATAATCATCAATATTCCACTCATCACACTCCTTTTGGACTTCCTCTTCCTCATTGTAGTGCTGTTATCGGCATTATTATATCCTGTTCACAAACACTAGAAAAAATATTAGTAATGGAAGAAATAACAAAGTCAAGAGGGTCCTTACAATCCTGGTTCACATCCTTTAATTTTTCACTATTACACCCATTATGAATCTTCTTTTGTTCCATTCTTTGAAGATTTTCAGCTCCAATTCTAAACAATTCATCCACCCCTCTTGCTATCATCAAATCTCTATCTTCATGATGGGGATCGTGTGTGTCTTGTGAATAATTGCTAAATTTGGACGTGAAACCACGAGTGTAGTCATCCAAACTACTCTCCTTTTGACATTGATTGGCCATGAACAATTCATATTCACAAATGGTCATGTTATCAATGTCCACTTCATCATACTTAATAGGAGATATAAAACTAGCATTGGCATGTGGTTGAGAAATTTGAAGGGAATGCTTTAGAGGAGGTGGTCTAGTAGCAGCTCTCCTAGATCTACGATTCCTCACAAACGTGTTTATTTGCTTGCGCTCATACCACTCGTATTCTTCCAATGTCATCTCATCAATATCTGGTTCCATCTCCATGACATCCTGAAACATACTAACAAACAAAGAAAACAGAAGAGACAAAAGAAAGAAAACAAAAATTCTAAAAAAAAAACAACTAAAAATTAAAAAGACTCAAATTAAAATCCTAATAGCTCTCAGGTTTTAATATTTATAATAGTCTCGTTTACCTAAGGTCTATCTAATGCACTAACGGGCAGTGTACCCGGTCGTGTGAGGTATAGCTTAATGGAAAAGCCGAGGTCATCCCAAGAGCTATGCGTTTGGATTCTAATTAGAGTCTATGTCACGTTTATCAAAAGGGGGTATATGATTAAAGAGACTAATAAATGTAAATAAACAGAATACGAAAGTAAATGAGATTAATTCGATGTGATAACTAGGCATGGTTTTCTGACATACAACTAAAGGGAATGATAATAAAGATCTTACTCTCGAACCGTTATAAAGTCGGTAGACTCCTATGGTCAATTCGTCTACCCTATGATCCTAGATTCCTCACCAAGGTAATTGTAGTGACCAAGGGTCATCTGGTGATCTATTCTGAGTAATAAAAGTAACGGTGTCTATTATTGTTTCGTCTGGGGGTTAAATACATTTTGGATCAGAGGGTTAAATGACTGGGGCGTGGGTTTTGCAACCTTCGCAGTAGGTTTTACCTCTCAAGGGATCTTGAGAAGCTTACAACCCCCACCAGGCAGTGTACCTGACCGATGTAGTATAGTGAAGTGGCAAGTACCGGGGGAATAGTGTCGTTAGGATTGAAAACTACTCTAATTTAGGTCTAAGGGTTGAGGGATGATTCTTTTTGTATTTTTTTATTTTATAAAAGCAAGTAAAATCTCGGGTATTGGAAGAGTGGGCGGAATTAGTTGCTAGTCAACTAACCCAAATAACTACTTATGCAAATAAAATAAAATAACAAGAAAAGTAAATGGTTGTGAAACTTATATGTGAGAAAAATGTGTTTACTTAGATTTCCTTACTCCCTAACTATCTTTTAATTACCGGTTAATTGGTTTGTTGTAATTATGTGGATGACGGGTTGTATTCCTTTAAACCATTCGTAGGGCCGTGTACGATCTTCCCTAACTCTATAAGCCCCTACTTCACTCCTATGTCGAGCCGACTAAAAGCTCCTAACATGGGATCACTAGAATTCGCTTATGCATTAAATACAACCATATAATCGTAGTACACATCCGATTCATGTGTCTTAAGACGTTCAAGCAAGTTACCGTATAGGAGGTTAGCCAGTTTTCTTAAGCCTAACATCGACTTCACCCACCCACAACAATCACAAACAAACCAACAACATGTAATCAATAGCTAGGTTTCATTAGATCTAAGCAAACACAAGACAAACCTAGCCTAGCATGTTAAAGTAAAGACAAGCATAAGATATAATCAAACAACACATAGACATATTGATTGATTTGGAAGGAGACTTATCTTTAATTGAACATCAAGGTTTCAAGGCTGAAAAACCCCTAAAAATACATTATTCTACGAACTAGGGTTTATCCCTAAAGTTCTCCCAAAAGTTGCACACCTAATGAATGAAAATTAGAAGAATATATATAGATTTTACAATCTGACGGCGTCACGTTTTAGCTCGTGACGCCGTCACCTCGCCGCCAAAACCCTTCTCGGATTGCTTAGATCTACTCTTGACGCCGTCCCCCTTTAAATCTCACTGGGCCATCTCTCTTTAAGCCAAAACGTGATGGCCTTCTTCCATTTACACGTGACGTCGTCACGTGTAAATCTTCCAAAATCTTTCTGGGGCGTCTAGTGTAAAAATCATCCACCTCTTTGTCAAAGCGTGACGCCGTCACCTTGTAAAGAGTGACGCCGTCAGGTACCTTTTCCAGCATGGTTTTGAGACTTTGTCGTTTTCTTCACTTTTATGCTCCAAAAACGTCCAAAATGCTTCCTTTTCCAGATTTCCTCTCCAAAGTACCTAAAATGACAAAAGGAACGATTTAAGGCAATATTTGATCGAATAATTACGGATTAGGGCTTAAATGACCCCCTAAAAGCGTAACACTTTTCGCCCCATCAAATACCCTTACACTTGAGATTTGCTTGTCCTCAAGCAAATGCGCTTTTATTCCAATCAAAATATGAGCTAGGGGTCATTTAACACTAATATAAAAGTAATTACAACAAATAGTCATTCCACCCTAGTCATAACAAGCACGGAAATCATATAGTAGCACCTCACAAATAGTGTTTGGATACTCTCATCTATCGGGTGTTATAAACCTATATAACTAAATGTAAATGGAAAAATATCACTCACTACCTGTCATAGCAAATAGATTACCATAGGCTTGGGAAAGGATCAAAAACCTCCTCCACTAGGCGTAAGCACCTAAGATAAACTATCAAATAAGGCTTTTCAAGGGTTGTAATGTTAGGTGTAGGGATATGATAAACACGGTTTTGTTGGAATAAAGGGTATTTTTAGTGGTGACGAGTTAATTATCTTGATCAAATACATGCACAAGGTGGCGTTGCTAAGCGAAGACTTGACTCAACTTAAGCTCAAAAGAAAATAACATAAACATAAATAAAGATAAAATGAAATGGGATGGTAGTCCGTATGTTTTTTTCTACTTTTCTTTTTCTATTTTTTTTTGTTTTTCTTGTTTTTACGATTTTTTTCCATACACTCTTACCCTACCATCCAAAATAATACATCCTAGGGGCCTCGGTTCTCCCCTTACACTTGAACTTTTACATACTTTACAATTAACTATTCTAATGACTCGAATTAAGATAATTGAAAAACTTGGAGTACTTTAAAATATTGACGCACATTTGGGGGTAATTGACTTTCTTCCCCATTACTCCATTACATTAGTACTTTACCCATGAGTCCCAATCGTCCCAGAACAATATGTACAAGGATATGACTCGACTTAGCAACCATTTAATCAATTAGACAATTAACTAAGGGTTTAAACATGTAACAATAATGCACTAAAGATGAGTGCATACAAGGTAGGCTAAGGCGATTTTGGTGTACATTTGGGGTGGATTGTAAACAAATTCTTCCTTTAAGTAAAATGCTTAAAGTTAGAAACGAAAAGATAGGCTCTGAGGGGTGTACTAGGGGTATCATGTACTAAAAATGAGTACAACGCTAGGGTGTGGGAGAATTACTTGACCAATGTAATTATAATACGGGTGTAAAACATAGGTTATCCTAATGCCTCTTATCATGTAGTAAATCTAACTACATGAATGTAGTCTCACTTGTGGATTTGGGATGGTCACTAACGCAAGTTCTAGAATCTATAAACTATCGGTACACACACAAGCACCAACAATGAATGCTTTTCCTAACAATTCTAGGGGTGAACCTCACATATTTGGGGGAAGATTTTTGAGTGGTACGGTTTTTGTGCTAGTCATACAATTCCCTATCCATGAGACGCTTATTAAGACTAAAGTTTCACTCCTATATGTTGTAAAAAAATTTAAATTTGGCGCAAAAATTACCCTAACAAATATTTCTCTCGGTTTTATTACACATTGATGAGTGTGTAAATACTCATCATTTTTGTCTTATCTGAAGTGCAAAAACATTTAAAAACACTCAGAAATGCCTCAAAATACAAAAAATATCCCAGAATTGTGTTTTATATGTTTAAGGTGCAAAATGATTGAAAACAGATGAAAAACGAACAAAGTTTGGATAATTGGCAGTTTCAGTCCCTCAACTTTCAAAACTTGACAAAATCAGTCCCTGAGCATTTGTTTTGGAAGAAAAGTCAACCAGAGTCCTTTGAAAATCACAAGTTGTCACAATTGGTCCCTGGGTGAAAAGTTTCAAAAGTTTACAAAATTGGTCCCTGAACTTTGCAAGATTGTCAAAAATGGTCCCTGGGATTAAAAACTTGAAAATTATCAATCATGATCCTTGTGTTATTAAACTTTGGCAAAAATGGTCCTTGGGTGAAAAGTTTGGAGAATTTACAAGTTTGGTCCCTCAAGTTTCACATTTGGCAGATTTGGTCCCTGGGAATTTCAAAAGTGGAAAAGTCAACTGTGGTCCTTGTACTATTCAACCTTGGAAAAAATTCACCCTTGAAGCAACTTTGGAAGATTGGCAAAACAGGTCCCTAAATTTTCAGCAGTTTACAACTTTGGTCCTTGGGCTTAAATTGCCACAAAACCAAACGGACCTTTTGTTATAACTCCTAAAACCCAAAACAAACCCAACCAGTCCATCCCACCATTTACCCTTTAGCCCACCAAGCCCAAAACATAACCACAGCCCAACATCCCTTTATAATAAAAACCCCGGTCAAACCCCCCATCTTTGATCTTTCCCTCCCAAGTTGCACCCTGCAACTCAGTCACATCCCCCACCATCTCCATCCCATCTCCACCGCCCAAACCACTCACCACCACTCTCATCTAACAAAACAAGAAACATTAAATACCACCACCCTCGCAATTGCAATCACAGTGCAAATTGCTCTATTTTATTTTGGCGCCAAAAACCTTTTAAACGGCCAAGATTATTTTTGCTCATCCAAAGGCTATTATTGAAGTGGGAAAGCTCAAGTGGGACCCAAGGAACCCTAATCTCCCCTATAAATAGAAGAAGATGCAGAGATGAAGATTATCTAGTATAATCTAGTGTAATTTCAAGCTTTTTAGTTGTATCTCAAGTGAATTCAGTTAATCTAAAATCTTTTTGAAGTCTCAATTCCAGTTTGTTTTTACAATTTCAGTGTATGCAATCTTTAAATTTCAAAATTCTCATCTAGCTTGAAGCTTGTTGATACCTGTTATTCTGGATTCAATAGATCATATAAGCTCCTTATAAAGCTTCTCAAAGCTTTTAGAAACCTTAAAAACAGTTTAGGATAAAAAAAATCAAAAATACAAAAAAATAGAAAAAAATATAGTGAAAAATAAAAATTTGTTGAAGATGCTGAAGATGGCTGGAGCACTGTGAATTCTGGATGGCAGTGGGTTAGTGGTTCTGTGGAGAGCCTATAGGAGTGTTCTTGGTCCTTGGTTTCTTGGTTTAGCTTGGATTGCACTTTGGAAGCTTAATTTCATCTTTTGCATTTTACTGTAGTTATGCTTATTAGCTGATTTCCTTTGCTTAATTGTGCTTATTCAGTGTATGTGAGTTAGTTTACTGCTAATATTGCTTGCTAGTTCAATAGAATCCATAGTTGCTCATTTGTTCTAATTCACTGTCATTTCTAGCTTAAGAGAGATTATTATGTGTTTGTGATTAATTGTTGTGTTTCTGTGTTTACCTGAGCTTATTCCATCATCACACAACCATATAAAATAGTATCATAGCATAAATTTTTGATTCTCTTTGAAAATTCCTTTATCACAATTTTAAAAGTTGTGTTTGGATTTGCTGTCTTATTAGTGTTCCAAGTTGTTTATGGAATTGTTGTTGGTTAATGCATGTTCCCTTAGGTTCTATTAGCTTTGCTAAGTCATAAAATTCAGTGGTTATTAACAAAATAGTCAAAATCTCCTTCTCACTTTCCATAGTTGTTCACTGTCAAGAATTTAGAATCCATAATCACCTAGATCAGTTCACTAGTTGTTAGGATTGCTTAGAATAATCTCATTTTAACTTATAACAACATTCTCAGTCAATTAGGACCTTTAGAAACTCAAGAAAGTCAACATTGCATGTTTTTCTAAAAAGTCAAAATCACATATTCAGTGAAATGGCCAATTTTTCTTTGTGATCTCTAGGGTTTAATAGAGATTGGAAATACAAAGTTTTTGTTGTTCTGAGTTCTTTTTTGGCTTGTTTACCTATTTCAAAAAGAAATTTGGAATTTGAAAACCATTTGCTTATTAAAAAGCTCACCCAAAGTTGCCTAGTTGATAAAAACTTCCCCTGTGTCACAGATTTGGTACGATTTTCACAAGCTTGTATATTGCTTATTAGTGGGCCCCACCCTTTGTATCTTGGCTTTTTGGATAGCTTATCAGGCCATCTCACTATTCCATTGTTTATTGTGACCTTAGGAACCTTTGCCCTTAGCTTATTTAAGCCTTCAACCCACCATCACCACACTGAGTACTCAGTGTTTGGACCCATAATCACAAGCTTCTCAAAAGCTTATTTGTGGGACTTAGGTCTTGATTCTTGGCTTTTTGAGAAGCCTTCCAGGTTGGCTTATTGGGTCAAAAGCCCTTTTTGACCCCTGAGCTTATTTGTGGGCCCCACTTAGCCCTGCAAATTGCCCATAAGGCCTGTTTCGTCTGCATGTTTTTGGATTTGCTTATTTCTTTTTTATTGCTTATTCAGTGTGCTTTTTCAGTGCCTTCGGCTTAATTTGTGTGCATCTAAGTTGTTTTTAGCTTATTCTCTAGCTTGTGTGCATTGCATAACCCGTTCATCAACAAAATCTCATTTTTCACATACAAAAACATCTGTGGAAATTTTAAGCACTCACAGTGCTAATTTTTAAGTTATAAAAAGTTTGTTCTTATAAAAGTTGCTAATTTTTAGTAGTAAATCAGTTTTCAAAAAGAAAAATAACAAAAACATCACTTTTAAAAAAGTGATAGCTTCTATTTAAGCCATTTGGCTTATTGTTCAGCTTTTTCAAAAAGCATTTTCCATTTTTATATTTTTCCTAAGTTTCTGTCATTTTAAAGTATTTTTATAAAAAATTTCATAATTTTATCTTTTCATTTAGTATTTATAATAATTAATATTCATTAAATTAGTTTTAAATAAAAAACAAAAAATAAAATCCCTTACTGTTTAATTTTAATCCCTAGCACTTTTTATATTTTTCCTAGGTTTTACAAATCATAAAGTATTTTTAGAAAATAGTTTCATAATTGTTACTGTTCATTTGCTATTTTTCTTAATTAAATTAGTTTAACTAGCTTTTAATTAGTAATTAAGTTTAACTAGCTTTTAATTAGTAATTAAGTTAATAATTAGTAAAATAGTTTATTTGTAATTTTTATAAACTTTTTATAATTTTTTAGGATTCCTGTAATTGTTAATTAGTTTTATAAAAGTTTTCATAACTTTCCAAAGTCATTTTAGTATTATTAATAATTTAAATTAATTAATTAGTTAATTAATAAGTAATTAGTAATTAATTAATGTTAAATTCACAAAAAGACAAAAAGATATATTTTTAGTTTTTATATTATTTTTAAGTTATTTTAGAGTTTTTAAAAACAAATTTTCATTTTCTTAGTTTTATTAATATTATATTAAATTTAGATTAAGTTAAATATTAATAATAAGTAATTAAATAGTTTTTAATATTTTTCTTTTTTTAAAATTTTCTTTTAACATTAAGTTTGTAAAAAGTTATTTTTACCCCCTCTAGTTTATTTTTGGTCAATTCCCACTTTTTCAGTACGCATTTACGTTTGTTTTAATTTTGATTAGGTTTATCTGATTTCCCGTAATTGTTAATATTGCTTATTTGGTTAATTGTCATTGTTATTTGATTAGTGTTATCATATCCAAATCATATCTTTGTTACTATTCCCAATCACTGAATTCCTTGAACGTTTTTCAAACACAATTTCAATCTCGATGGGACTTAACGACCCGGGAATACACTGTGCTTACACCAGATCATAAATTGATCCCTTTCTCTCTCATAGCTTGACTTTGTTGACCAAGCACCCTTNACTTAGCCCTGCAAATTGCCCATAAGGCCTGTTTCGTCTGCATGTTTTTGGATTTGCTTATTTCTTTTTTATTGCTTATTCAGTGTGCTTTTTCAGTGCCTTCGGCTTAATTTGTGTGCATCTAAGTTGTTTTTAGCTTATTCTCTAGCTTGTGTGCATTGCATAACCCGTTCATCAACAAAATCTCATTTTTCACATACAAAAACATCTGTGGAAATTTTAAGCACTCACAGTGCTAATTTTTAAGTTATAAAAATTTTGTTCTTATAAAAGTTGCTAATTTTTAGTAGTAAATCAGTTTTCAAAAAGAAAAATAACAAAAACATCACTTTTAAAAAAGTGATAGTTTCTATTTAAGCCATTTGGCTTATTGTTCAGCTTTTTCAAAAAGCATTTTCCATTTTTATATTTTTCCTAAGTTTCTGTCATTTTAAAGTATTTTTATAAAAAATTTCATAATTTTATCTTTTCATTTAGTATTTATAATAATTAATATTAATTAAATTAGTTTTAAATAAAAAACAAAAAATAAAATCCCTTACTGTTTAATTTTAATCCCTAGCACTTTTTATATTTTTCCTAGGTTTTACAAATCATAAAGTATTTTTAGAAAATAGTTTCATAATTGTTACTGTTCATTTGCTATTTTTCTTAATTAAATTAGTTTAACTAGCTTTTAATTAGTAATTAAGTTAATAATTAGTAAAATAGTTTATTTGTAATTTTTATAAACTTTTTATAATTTTTTAGGATTCCTGTAATTGTTAATTAGTTTTATAAAAGTTTTCATAACTTTCTAAAGTCATTTTAGTATTATTAATAATTTAAATTAATTAATTAGTTAATTAATAAGTAATTAGTAATTAATTAATGTTAAATTCACAAAAAGACAAAAAGATATATTTTTAGTTTTTATATTATTTTTAAGTTATTTTAGAGTTTTTAAAAATAAATTTTCATTTTCTTAGTTTTATTAATATTATATTGAATTTAGATTAAGTTAAATATTAATAATAAGTAATTAAATAGTTTTTAATATTTTTCTTTTTTTAAAATTTTCTTTTAACATTAAGTTTATAAAAAGTTATTTTTACCCCCTCTAGTTTATTTTTGGTCAATTCCCACTTTTTCAGTACGCATTTACGTTTGTTTTAATTTTGATTACGTGTTAGGTTTATCTGATTTCCCGTAATTGTTAATATTGCTTATTTGGTTAATTGTCATTGTTATTTGATTAGTGTTATCATATCCAAATCATATCTTTGTTACTATTCCCAATCACTGAATTCCTTGAACGTTTCTCAAACACAATTTCAATCTCGATGGGACTTAACGACCCGGGAATACACTGTGCTTGCACCAGATCATAAATTGATCCCTTTCTCTCTCATAGCTTGACTTTGTTGACCAAGCACCCCTGGTTGACTTAGGTTGACTATTTGGGAGGAGTCACACATCTACCATTAAACAAAACAAAAATCAAGCGTAATTGCATTTTCTAAGGTGTCTTCATTTACCCCCTTACACTTAAACCGAACATTGTCCTCAATGTTCATATAAAAGATGTAAAAGTAAAGAAAATGAAAGAATGAAACAAATACTCTCCTGATTCGTTTGATGTGGATCGTGTGGTAGCATGGTTAGATCTTCTTCCAAGATGATGTAAAAGCTCCAAGATCAAAGCGACGCCAAAAGCTTGATGTCATGAACTTGATTCCATGTTCATGACATCAAGCTTTTGGCGTCGCTTTGATCTTGGAGCTTTTACATCATCTTGGAAGAAGATCTAACCATGCACCACACTATACACATCAAACGAATCAGGGGAGTATTTGTTTCATTCTTTCATTNTTAAATTCACAAAAAGACAAAAAGATATATTTTTAGTTTTTATATTATTTTTAAGTTATTTTAGAGTTTTTAAAAATAAATTTTCATTTTCTTAGTTTTATTAATATTATATTGAATTTAGATTAAGTTAAATATTAATAATAAGTAATTAAATAGTTTTTAATATTTTTCTTTTTTTAAAATTTTCTTTTAACATTAAGTTTATAAAAAGTTATTTTTACCCCCTCTAGTTTATTTTTGGTCAATTCCCACTTTTTCAGTACGCATTTACGTTTGTTTTAATTTTGATTACGTGTTAGGTTTATCTGATTTCCCGTAATTGTTAATATTGCTTATTTGGTTAATTGTCATTGTTATTTGATTAGTGTTATCATATCCAAATCATATCTTTGTTACTATTCCCAATCACTGAATTCCTTGAACGTTTCTCAAACACAATTTCAATCTCGATGGGACTTAACGACCCGGGAATACACTGTGCTTGCACCAGATCATAAATTGATCCCTTTCTCTCTCATAGCTTGACTTTGTTGACCAAGCACCCCTGGTTGACTTAGGTTGACTATTTGGGAGGAGTCACACATCTACCATTAAACAAAACAAAAATCAAGCGTAATTGCATTTTCTAAGGTGTCTTCATTTACCCCCTTACACTTAAACCGAACATTGTCCTCAATGTTCATATAAAAGATGTAAAAGTAAAGAAAATGAAAGAATGAAACAAATACTCTCCTGATTCGTTTGATGTGGATCGTGTGGTAGCATGGTTAGATCTTCTTCCAAGATGATGTAAAAGCTCCAAGATCAAAGCGACGCCAAAAGCTTGATGTCATGAACTTGATTCCATGTTCATCTTCTTGTCCAATGTAACCTTTTAAACCTGAGAAAACAATCTAGGCAAACCTTGCGTAAAATCGGCGGCAAAATCTATATAAGGATATAATGCTTGTGGAATGAAAGTTAAAGATGCAGTAATTTTTATAATCCGGTAGAAAAACTAAATTTAAAAACTTTTTCTGGAATCAGTACCTGACGCCGTCAGATTTTAAAAGCTGACGCCGTCAGAATTGATTTGAAAGAATTCTTATTTTTGGTTTCCGGAAAATTTCTGGAAAAACAATTACCTTAATTCCTGGAATCCTGCAAAATTTCATTATGACTCGATACAAGCATTTGACTCAAACAAATACTAATATGTATGTTCATTTTATATTACTACAATTCATGTCCAATTCATTCTTATAAACAAATTTAGATTTCCCTTGCACTTATCTTTTTGCAAAATACCTTTATATGTAGTTAAGACGAAGTTTAAAACAAAATAAAGCATTTTCACAATGTAATTTGAAACATGAATTGTTAGAAATAAAAATAAAACATACATACGGAAACAAATAAAATCAAACAAACAAACAAAGCGAATAAAGCTTGGGTTGCCTCCCAAGAAGCGCTTTTCTTTATTAACGAGTCTTGTAGCTAGACTCAAAGTCACTCTATTACGTGACCTCATCGTTGGTCATGGTCTCTAGGTCATCCTCGGGTTTAGTCTTATATTCTGGACCTAGTTGCAAGCATTTTTTGTGGAAACCAAATATTCTGCACATAACATAGTCTACTCCTCTATGTCTATCCTCATCATTCCTATAGTAGATCGCTTGTTTATGCTCCTTCTCGATGTTTGATAAAAGCCGGAATTGCTCTATCTTATATGGCATTTGGTAGGCTACCTCATCGATCTCGTCCTTGAATTTAACTATCCCTAGAGATGGGTCATAATTTATCTTAGAGGCCTCAACAAATGGTGTGGAAAACTAGAAGGGGGGGTTGAATAGTTTTACGTCCATTTTAAAATTTATGAAAACAAGTTTGTTTTAAAAACTTCGATTCTAGTTTATGTGAATTCAAGACTTGCACTATATGACAAATATATATTACTAACTAACTAAGCTAATATAGTATAAGTAAATAAGTAATGAATGAGAAGAGTTAGAAAGATTAAACCACAACACAAGGATTTATAGTGGTTCGGCTACAAGGACACCTTCCTTGTTCCTACTCCACTCCCCGAGTCACCTACTCGAGAGTTTTCTTCACTATGTCAACAAACTCCCTTGTGGCGGAGAAACCTTACACAACTTTCGCTTACACCGGCTTAACGACACAAAGCTAGATGTCGGGTTCTAATTCTAGCTAGAACCAATCTCACAACACAACACAACTTCTTCACAACTTGAGCACACCACGACTTCGTCACAACTTCACACCACTACACTACTTCTTCTTCTCCCTACACAACTTCTACTTCTCTCTACACTACTTATTACAAGCACAACACAACTATACAAATAATGTACATAATATAAACAACTACACTACAATACTTCTTGAGCTTTGTTTGTTGAAGGAGTATTCTTCTTTTGCACTTTGAATGAGGATGGATGTGAAGGGATTGAATCACTTGAAACAAAGATTAGTAATCTAATGATCAAAGGGTTTTGGAGGATGTTTAGAGAGATTTGAGATCTGAAATTTCCGTGCAAAAGGTAAGGAAAAATACCAGATTTAAGGTGGTATTTATAGGGGAAAAATTCTGACAAAATTCTGACACAGGAGCGTGCTGGTCCCCTTAATTCATGGCCGGTCCCCTTAAAATTAAGGGGGCCGCCCCTTATAATTAAGGGGGCCGGCCTACTGTAACGGCCATAAAGTTTTGTCTTTAGTGGGGAAAGTTTATTTGGTGAAAAACTAACTGATTTTGGTTAAAAATTTGAATTCATATATTTAGTATGTTTAAAACATTTTTCTTTATTACCAAAATTATTTTTCAAAAATATATAATATGTTTATATTATTAAATAAACTTTGTAGTAATTAATTAAATACCCCTTTGATCATGAGATTTATTAAGCACTTGTTTATTCATACCTTAAGTGATTAAGTTGGATATAATGATATAAACTAGCTTAATACTTGTTTACGTAGTAATCTTACGTTTAATGATTTTACATTTTGTGATCGTCAAAACTTAGAGATATCGAAAACTATAAATAACGTTTTTACGCATTATTTATGTCAACAAATGGCTTACCGAAAACTACTTGAGTCAAGCATGCATCTACTACTGGACGAATATCTTCTACGATCACAAAGTCGGTAACATAGGTAAAGTTTCCTACATACACACGCACTCTCTTACTCTCCCCATAAAGTTACTCATCCAACCGTGTTGGGACATATCCTAGGTCCAAGTTGCTCTTTCATTATCCAATTGTAATGGATCCTATTCATGATGTTTATGGAGATTTAAGGTCTATGTTAGCTTTCCATACATGCACATGCCCAATGTTGCATGGAATGTTGATGTTGGATAGGTCACCCGTCTTAATAATTGGATTACCTAGGAAGTATGGCGTCTCGGGGTCATCAAATAAATCCTTATGGTATGCACGTTCTTCCTTAGTGGGTACCCTATTGAAGTAGTCATTTCCATCATCTACTTCTTCTATTTCCCTTTCCTTACTCTCCTCAACTTCCTTAATTTCATCCTAATGTTCACTATCTACTTCATTTTTATCGATTGACTTAATAGTGACAACGTTAACAAAGTGGACATGTTTGAATGATGAGGGGTCCTTAATTTGGGGTCCGCTACTTGTGTTCCTAGCGTCCTTATTCGGTGATGGCAACCCTTGGTTGTTGAGTGCTTTCAATAAGTTGTCTATTTTGTTGGTCATCTCCGTTTGTTGTTGAATAAATTCGGATTCGAACTTAGTCATGCGAGCTTCTTGAGATGCCATAAACTTAGACATCATTCCCTCAAGATTATTGGTACTACCATAGTTATTGGAGGGATTGTTATTGAAAGTACGGTTTAAAGATGAACCGTTTGATTGAAAACGATTAGGTGGATTGGAAGAATTGTTTTGGGGCGTGTTTTGGTTTTGTTTCCACCTAAAGTTTGGGTGATTTCTTCAAGAGGGGTTGTAAGAATCACTGTAAGGGTTTGGCTCGGGTTTGAAAGTGTACCACTTTTCGCCCACTCCGTCGGTACGCGAGGATGCGTAGTCCGTAAAAGCTTGTTCGGGGAGTTCCATACAATCTCGAGTGTCGTGGGGACCACTACAATACTCACATGAAGAAGTGATTTTGTTCACTTTACTTGAAGGTTTAGGAGCTTCATAGGATTTCATGAGATACTTGACTTGGTCCTCAAGTTCCATGATCCTACGGTCGGAAGTGCTTGAATTATTCGAATTCAAAGATATTGGCTTGACCGTTTTGTTCAAATCACGGGGATCATTCCAACTTTCGTTGTCATAGAGAGCAAGATCTTCTATGAGTTCCCATGATTGTTCCGCACATAGATCACGTAGCTTGCCACCGGCCGCTTGGTCAATGGTTTGCTTCATGGGGATATTGATATGGTCATAGAAAATTTGGACTTAGAGCCAAAGGTCTATGCCATGGTGAGGGACTTTTTGGAGTAAGTCCTTGAATCGAGTCCATGCCTCGTAGATGGTTTCGCCTTGACGTTGTTGGAACATCAAGATATTATTCCTTAGCTTTGTGGTTCTCCCCGGTGGGAAAAATTGAGCAAGGAAGCGAGTGGTGAGATCATCCCAAGAGGTGATGGATCCTGCGGGTAGACGTTCTAGCCATTGACTAGCTTGGTCTCGCAGAGAGAATTGGAAGAGACGTAATCGAGTAGTCTCTTGAGTGGTAACATAACCTAGGAAGTATGGCGTCTCGGGGTCATCAAATAAATCCTTATGGTATGCACGTTCTTCCTTAGTGGGTACCCTATTGAAGTAGTCATTTCCATCATCTACTTCTTCTATTTCCCTTTCCTTACTCTCCTCAACTTCCTTAATTTCATCCTTATGTTCACTATCTACTTCATTTTTATCGATTGGCTTAATAGTGACAACGTTAACAAAGTGGACATGTTTGAATGATGAGGGGTCCTTAATTTGGGGTCCGCTACTTGTGTTCCTAGCGTCCTTATTCGGTGATGGCAAACCTTGGTTGTTGAGTGCTTTCAATAAGTTGTCTATTTTGTTGGTCATCTCCATTTGTTGTTGAATAAATTCGGATTCGAACTTTGTCATGCGAGCTTCTTGAGATGCCATAAACTTAGACATCATTCCCTCAAGATTATTGGTACTACCATAGTTATTGGAGGGATTGTTATTGAAAGTACGGTTTAAAGATGAACCGTTTGATTGAAAACGATTAGGTGGATTGGAAGAATTATTTTGGGGCGTGTTTTGGTTTTGTTTCCACCTAAAGTTTGGGTGATTTCTCCAAGAGGGGTTGTAAGAATCACTGTAAGGGTTTGGCTCGGGTTTGAAAGTGTACCACTTTTCGCCCACTCCGTCGGTACGCGAGGATGCGTAGTCCGTAAAAGCTTGTTCGGGGAGTTCCATACAATCTCGAGTGTCGTGGGGACCACTACAATACTCACATGAAGAAGTGATTTTGTTCACTTTACTTGAAGGTTTAGGAGCTTCGTAGGATTTCATGAGATACTTGACTTGGTCCTCAAGTTCCATGATCCTACGGTCGGAAGTGCTTGAATTATTCGAATTCAAAGATATTGGCTTGACCGTTTTGTTCAAATCACGATGATCATTCCAACTTTCGTTGTCATAGAGAGCAAGATCTTCTATGAGTTCCCATGATTGTTCCACACATAGATCACGTAGCTTGCCACCGGCCGCTTGGTCAATGGTTTGCTTCGTGGGGATATTGATATGGTCATAGAAAATTTGGACTTAGAGCCAAAGGTCTATGCCATGGTGAGGGACTTTTTGGAGTAAGTCCTTGAATCGAGTCCATGCCTCGTAGATGGTTTCGCCTTGACGTTGTTGGAACATCAAGATATTATTCCTTAGCTTTGTGGTTCTCCCCGGTGGGAAAAATTGAGCAAGGAAGCGAGTGGTGAGATCATCCCAAGAGGTGATGGATCCTGCAGGTAGACGTTCTAGCCATTGACTAGCTTGGTCTCGCAGAGAGAATTGGAAGAGACGTAATCGAGTAGTCTCTCGAGTGGTAACATCAAGGTCTATGGAATCTACGATTTGAAGAAAGTCCTTGAGATGTGGATTTGGATCTTCGGAACGAAGTCCATGGAATGCACATCCGCTTTGCACCAACCGGATGGTGTCGGATCGCAATGGAGACACATTGGCTCCTTAGGTGAGCTCAATGGTGTTTCGATAGCCTTGGTGTCTAGGACGGGAGTATTCTCTTAAAGTGCGGGCTCTAGGAGGTGGGTTTGGTTGGGGTATGTTTTGTTGTAGTGGGTTGTTGGGATTAAGGATATTACCACCTTCCATGATGGCGGATGGTAATGGTTACGAACAAAGACACGAAGAAAAAGATAGACTAAAGAAAAACCAAGAAAAATAAAAATCTAACTAGAAAGGATTCTAACGAGTAGACCTAAGTAAAAATAAAATTTTCAACCTAANTTCTCTTAAAGTGCGGGCTCTAGGAGGTGGGTTTGGTTGGGGTATGTTTTGTTGTAGTGGGTTGTTGGGATTAAGGATATTACCACCTTCCATGATGGCGGATGGTAATGGTTACGAACAAAGACACGAAGAAAAAGATAGACTAAAGAAAAACCAAGAAAAATAAAAATCTAACTAGAAAGGATTCTAACGAGTAGACCTAAGTAAAAATAAAATTTTCAACCTAAGCAATAACTATTCCCCGGCAGCGGCGCCAAAAACTTGATGTGTGGGTTTTGCAACCATCGCAGTAGGTTTTACCTCTCAAGGGATCTTGAGAAGCTTACAACCCCCACCAGGCAGTGTACCTGACCGATGTAGTATAGTGAAGTGGCAAGTACCGGGGGATTGCTCGTTCTCTCAGGGAATAGTGTCGTTAGGATTGAAAACTACTCTAATTTAGGTCTAAGGGTTGAGGGATGATTCTTTTTGCATTTTTTTATTTTATAAAAGCAAGTAAAATCTGGGGTATTGGAAGAGTGGGCGGAATTAGTTGCTAGTCAACTAACCCAAATAACTACTTATGCAAATAAAATAAAATAACAAGAAAAAGTAAATTGTTGTGAAACTTATATGAGAGAAAAATGTGTTTACTTAGATTTCCTTACTCCCTAGCTATCTTTTACCGGTTGATTGGTTTGTTGTAATTGTGTGGATGACGGGTTGTATTCCTTTAAACCATTCGTAGGGCCGTGTACGATCTTCCCTAACTCTATAAGCTCCTACTTCACTCCTATGTCGAGCCGACTAAAAGCTCCTAACATGGGATCACTAGAATTCGCTTATGCATTAAATACAACCATATAATCGTAGTACACATCCGATTCATGTTTCTTAAGACGTTCAAGCAAGTTACCGTATAGGAGGTTAGCCAGTTTTCTTAAGCCTAACATCGACTTCACCCACCCACAACAATCACAAACAAACCAACAACATGTAATCAATAGCTAGGTTTCATTAGATCTAAGCAAACACAAGAAAAACCTAGCCTAGCATGTTAAAGTAAAGACAAGCATAAGATATAATCAACCAACACATAGACATATTGATTGATTTGGAAGGAGACTTATCTTTAATTGAACATCAAGGTTTCAAGGGTGAAAAACCCCTGAAAATACATTATTCTACGAACTAGGGTTTATCCCTAAAGTTCTCCCAAAAGTTGCACACCTAATGAATGAAAATTAGAAGAATATATATAGATTTTACAATCTGACGGCGTCACGTTTTAGCTCGTGACGCCGTCACCTCGCCGCCAAAACCCTTCTCGGATTGCTTAGATCTACTCTTGACGCCGTCCCCCTTTAAATCTCACTGGGCCATCTCTCTTTAAGCCAAAACGTGACGGCCTTCTTCCATTTACACGTGACGCCGTCACGTGTAAATCTTCCAAAATCTCTGGGGCGTCTAGTGTAAAAATCATCCACCTCTTTGTCAAAGCGTGACGCCGTCACCTTGTAAAGAGTGACGCCGTCAGGTACCTTTTCCAGCATGGTTTTGAGACTTTGTCGTTTTCTTCACTTTTATGCTCCAAAAACATCCAAAATGCTTTCTTTTCCAGATTTCCTCTCTAAAGTACCTAAAATGACAAAAGGAACGATTTAAGGTAATATTTGATCAAATAATTACGAATTAGGGCTTAAATGACCCCCTAAAAGCGTAACACTTTTCGCCTCATCAATCACCTACGTCTATCTTACACCTTGTCCTATCTAAAACTATTGTAAAGCCGTGGGTTCATCGGTACGAAGATGTAAGAGTCATTAAGTGCCTCTATTAACATGGACAAGTCTAACGGATGCGGCATGGTCAGATCTTACACCCCTCTAACTCCGTTAAGCGTATAGCATTGGTAGGTGGTCCTAGGGTTAATTCGCACGTGTATGGTGATATTGCTATCACCAAGTCACATCCCTAGCGGCTTGCTTCCTAGGGTTAATTTCACAAGCCTCTAAGGAACTACCAACGCTAAACACTACGGGAACTAAAGTGTCCCAAGACTCGCCATGAAAGTATTCAAACAAAACTAATAATAAACTAGAAATAAAGATCAAATAATAAATCACTAAATAATTAATTAATCATTACGCCGTAGTTACATATATTACTACGCCGTAGTCAAATATATGACTATGCTGTAGCTCAATAAACAACTACGCCGTAATTAATTAATTAAACGACAAAAGTAATTTAATAAAACACGAAAGGCATAACGACAATCAACAATTATGCAGAATCAATATTGTAACCAAGAATAATGAAACTTAATAAATAAATGAGTGTCGAGAAATAATACATATCGTACTAGATAAATACTTTTGATCCCCTAGTCGAATACCAGGGCAAAACCCCGAAGGTTTTGCCCCTAAAAACCTACGCCACCAAGACCTCTTTCTGTCTTTGTTTTGCTTCTACGCCGTATCCCACAAAAAGGCAGAGACGAAAACGAAAACCTGATATATTAAAATTGTGTCCCTCGTGTAGATTTCTCAATTGTATTTATAATACAATTGAACTTTACACTCTGTTCCCAAGTTTTAATTTGGAGAGAAAAGAAGAGAAGTGGAGAGGAAATTAAAAAAAAGTTGCATTCCCGAGATTTTTGTGGAAAGAAGAGAAGAGAAGAGGAGAGGAAATTAGGCCAAAACTTCTCTCATAATCTTCTTCCCAAATTGGGATGATTTGGAGAGAAAGTGATTTTAAAGTTTTTTTTTCTTACATTCCTCTTCTTTTCTTTCCAACTCGAGAACACAAGATAAAAAATAAAATTTATTTCCTCTTCTCTTCTTTTCTCTCTTTTTTCCCATCTTCATTTCTCTTCTTTCCATTTTACACTTGGGAACAAAGTGTTAGTCTTGCTCTTCTTTGGTCCTTGTACTTGCACCATATTTCAATGCGGTCCTTGTGTTTTATTTCTAATAAGAATAACACATAAAATGTGTTATTATTCTTTCACATTTGACCCTCCATCGTTCCATATATATTATCTTCAGTCCTTAATATTAATAAACTTAATATTATTTCGCCATTTGTAGTCCCTGAACTTCAACACTTCGGGCCCAAGTAATAAACTACAGCGTAACTAAATAATAAATTACGCCGTAGCCTTCGTAATAAATTATTACGGCGTAGCCTAAGGAGTGGCTACGCCCGTAGAACTCTCGTTACACATCTACGCCGTAGCCTTATGACTAGCTACGGCGTAGTCTTCATGAAATCTTTCCTACGCCGTAACTCAATGACTTGTTACGGGCGTAGGGCTCTTATCTTCAATATTACGCCGCAGTCCCATTACTAACTACGGCGTAGCTTGGTGGTTTTCTCTGTTACGCCGTAGCTCCTTTACTTGCTACGGCGTAGTCTTTATCTCTTGGGGTATAAATCTTCTAACGGTATAGTATCATCACTTAACTAGACCGCAGTGTTTATGTCTTCATATTAACTTCAAGCGTAGTTCCCATTCTTAAGCCAATAAATCGTCAATAACGTACTTTTACTCATCTTTTACCCTGAAACCAAAATAGGAAGAAATATGAGTATATATTCTTCATATAAATAGAAAAGATGAGCAATTCAAAGAGAAATTAACGCTTAAATCATGGGTAAATTTGATGTTATCACGTTTTTGAGGAAAAACGGGGTTGTGTAAGTAAACGGCTAAATGAAAGTGCAAGGTCAAATCGAATCGAAGATTCATCCCCCCTCCCAGACTAAAGATAAACATTGTCCTCAATGTTTCAAATGTAAGGGTAATCCTACGTAAACTCTTAGTTAGGTGTGTTCTATATGAGTTGTACGTAGTGGTGATCTTTAGAGGTTTGTTTAACAAGTGTCTTGAGGTCACTGGTTAAAACACATTCATTAAAAACCTACTTTTCTTTTAAAGTAGAATTGAATATGATACACATTAATTAAACTCGTACATTACCATAATTAAAATATTATTTTTTATTTAATAAACTCAAAGTTTTCTTTCTTAATAATGTTAAACCTTGCCGGCACCCGTTAAACAATGACTCTTTTGAGACATATTTTTTGAGACGTGTTTGTTGTGTAGGTCATGCTTGTATTTTCTGCATTGAGTTTATTTCCCTAGCTTTTTATAATATTATTTTAATTATGTCTTTGTTATTTATCATGCCATGATGGGAAGTTGATAAAGATTACTAGTAGGGTTGTGAGCTAGAGGTCATTTCAACCATTCTTATGCCTTCAATATTTCTTAAACAAAGGTAGCAACTCTGCATATGATTCTTCAATTCAGTATTTCTAAAACTAGTGGTTGTACGTGAACTACATTTAGGTCATTTTATCTTTCCATATTATAGTAACTGTGGAATTGATTGAGCAGTGATCCATGATATATAGTACCATCGGGTTTCTAGCTAGCTAGTAACTGCTCTGGCATATGGTTCATGAGCTTAAAGTACGTGCTATCGATATTCTTAGATGACATCAATCAATACAATGCTATAAAATTCATGCGTGTGTAACGTCGAACTCCACCCATGTTGAGGTTTTATATATATAACTTATGCACATAACGTAACCATGCACCACACATAAAAATTTATAATACAACAATCTGGCCTTTAAACAAAGTAAAATATAAGTATTACAATCAATCCAGGCTAGTTAAACATTTTACAAGCACTTGAATTAGCAAATTAATTAAATGCTGCGTAAAACAAACTACACAACATGCATAGTTAACATTAAGTATTCGATCGACTAACTAGCTAGTTTTTTAAGGGAAGAAACTCGATGAACTGTCGAGGACTGAAGCTGACGTCACTCACCGGATTAAAACATTTGTCCGGTTGTTCCATGCTGTTGTTATTAACCGGAAACAGTTGTAAAGTTTGGTAAGAGTCCACGTCATCATGTGGTGAAATGACAATGGGTGATGAAGTTTTGATGGAATTATTATTAATTAGGGTTATATGGTTGGTTGACGGTGCAGAAGAACAAGACAAAGATTGCATCATGTGAGTCCACGTGGCATTCCTTGTAGGGTTGCTTTTTCTCCTACGTTGTATCAGCAACAAATCATCATCATTTCCATCTTCATTATCTTGTTCTTGTTCTTGATATTGTTGTTCCCATGCTTCATGATGATCTCCTGCTACATTTGTCATCCTATATTCTTGTTTTCCACCTAATAAATTTTTCTGCACATTGCAACAAAATGAAAACAAATAAATTTTAAAATATAATGTGGGTAGAATGAGAGCTAGCTGACATATAGGAAGAAATAGGTTAATTTCATTTTCCAAGAAAACCTTTTCTTCACTTGTCCAATTCCCTATTTTTTCTGTTTTTGCTTCACCTAATCATATTCACATTATTGCTACTATAAAGTATGTACCCTAATCTAAACATGAGTATTGTATTTACTTGAGAGCAATTCAGTGATACACTCTTATATCCACTATCACATGTATGGGAGGTTTCTTGTTTGATTTTGTAATGTGAGGTGATAAAATATACCACTAAATTAGATAAGACGAGAAATGTCTGTATATGTGTTGTGTACATATCACATAACTTTTTTTATGGTTATATTAATTAGTTTTTGTTGTGAGGTAAAGAACTTCGTTCATCATATTAAAGAAAGAAGTGAATAAATTTTACCAAGTAGGCCTTTGGCTTGATGGTATCATGGTTGTAACTTAGAAGATTTAGCAACTAATTAAGATATTATAGTTTTGCAGTTAGAAAGGGATTAACAATTAATCTACTACACTGTTGTATATGATTATCAATTTTCATTAAAATATTGATCTTGGGAAATACCAACATAACATATCCTAGATGAACATAGGCATAAAACCATGCAAAAATACTTTAAAAAATGTGAGTTCCAACTTTCTTTAGTGAGTTTTTAACCATGATGTTCGTTTGATATTGCGTATGATATATGGTTACCAAAGTATACTATTGAGAAGATGCGAATATATAATCAAACATGGTTTTTGTTCACAATGATTAAGGATAAGTTAATGGGTAAGTTATTAGTACAACCCTTACTCTTCCCACCCTTTTGATACCCGTTTAAATTGATAGGATATGACAATTTTTCTTTATCATTTTTTGTTCCGTATTTTTTTTCTTTTACTATTTTTTACTTGTCAAACTTTATATTTTATATTTCGTATTTTTTTTTCGACAGTTTCACTCATTTTATTAACAGGACAAGACCACTTGTTTATGATTTTCTGCTCTATATTTTTTGTGTTATACTACTTTTAACTTGTCAAACTTTATAGAGATTTTTTTTTCGTATTTTTTATTTCGCAGTTTTATAACAACAAGAAATTAAAAAATTATATAAAAAAGTTTAAAAATTTAAAGAGGTGTATTACATGTAAATTTTGGGAGTACCAATAAACAAAGCCTAAGTTAATTAAGAATTTTTCACCTTGTAGTTTGATCCTGATGACACATTTAATATGAATATTTATGTATCACGTAGCAGATGTCATATCACATACTAAGTTCTGTCAAAAGTGATTGAAGTAAATGATTTATAGTAGTGTCATTTAATTTAAGACTAATTAAATTTATATGAAATGAATAGTCCATATTTATTTGTAGCATGATAATAGACAAATAATGAAGAAAAGAAAGGCAGACCTCTGAAAATGTACGTATTGCCCAGTTTTTGGTCTCTTCAAACCCTGCAACGGAACACAGATTCCAAAATTACCCCCAAGCATCCATCACTTTCTCACAAACAAAAACAATAACTACACACAATTCCTTTTTCTTCATTCTTTTTTGATTTCTTCCAATGAATAGTTTTTAATAACATAAGAGCTTAGAACAATATCACCAAAAATTCCTGTTGGTTGAATTATTTTATGTAACAAAATTTCAGAACCTAAATTTGTCAATCTCAAGAATAACTAAGAAAAGCAAAAATAGGGTGTTTCCCTATTTTATTTTATTTACATTTTTCTCTAACATTGTATTTCCTAAGATGCAATATTTTGTACTATTTTCAAAGAAATGAATTTTCTCAAAAACAACTAGACCACCTATCCAATAACCACCGGATAGTATATCTCACAAATGTCTTAATTACACAATACTTGAACTTACAACATCTTAGTTGATGTCACAATACTTGAACTTACAACATCTTAGTTGATGTCATACTCATATATCACTAGATCAAAGGCACAAAGCAAACAACAACTAAATCGATGTTGTTTTCGTAAATGAAACCCTTGTTCTATATATGGTTAGCAACCAACTTGATACCAACCATAATAATTTGACTAGTCCAAATATACATGAGTTGTAACTATGGTACCATTTTCCTTAAATTTATCATAATTTTATGTTAAGATAAGTTACCTGAATCTTTGCGCGGAACGGATTGGTCAAGATGAATGGTGTTAATATTATCAGTAGTAAAGAATGGAGGTTGATGAAGATCATTAGTAGGTTTGTCAAGCTGACGACGTCGTTTCTGGCGTTCTCGTGCCTTATGATTTTGAAACCAGTAGAAAACATTCTTTCCTTCGATCTTTCCAAAACGGCGGAGCTGAGCAGTGATGTGTTGGATCTCTTCGGCAGATGGAGTCCGTGTACCTCGACGATATAATTCCTCTAGGGTTTGCAACTGTTCAGGTGTAGGGTTCCACCTTGAGCTCACTACCACCATTTGTTGTGAATGAAACTCTCTCTTGTTATGCTCAGCTGCCAATAATATTATGTCACAACCTCATAAAAAAAAATAATAAATAAATAAATAAAATCATATCTTAATTTAAAAGTTGAGAAAAATCCATACCAATATGGTGATTGATGGGAAGAAGATGATGATCAAGATGAGTCGAGGGGAAACGATTCGAGGAGGAAGTGGCGCATGAGGGTGGTGGTGGTTTTGGAGCAAGTGGTCTTAACTTTCGGGTGCCATTATTGGTGTATGATTCCACCATGTTCATGTTCATGTTCATGTTCATGTTCAAGTGATGATCTTCATGAGTTTCATTATAACCCATCATCCACATTTTATTCTATTTGTTGTAAAATGTCCGAAAATGTGAGGATGTGGAGGAAATGGGGTATATGGTATGGTAAATTATCCAGGAGGCAAAAAGAATGCTAATGAGAGTGATAGATATAGAGTAGTGTACCTCTCACTCACTTAGGGATGTGAAAAGTGTCCAATATGCCATGAGATCATTTTTTCCAACTCTTTTGTCCATCTATTTATATTAAGTACGTTCGTACATATAGCATGACACGTTAATGTGACACGTTAATTAGGGTAATAAAATGAAATTAGCCTGGGTACAGATAGAGTAACTTTTTATATTGGTAAGATCATTAGCAAACCCTATTATGTTCATTTTGTGTTCAACAAGTGTATAAAATTCAATTTGTGTTCAACTGACATGTTCCATGATAACATGAAAACCATTCATATAAATCTTCCATTAGAGAAGGTTGTTTATAAGGCTGGTAGGCAAGGTGAGGGTTTTTTAACCTGACACCTCAGCGCCACTTCAGCTTTCTCTCTCCTCTCACTTCCCTTCACCTCACTTCACCATCTAGTAGTCAACGTTACCTCCAACTTCACCTTTCATTAAATACTCACTTTATACAAATATAGCCTACTAAATACCCCCCACACACTCACACACAAAATAAAATATAATAAATGGGGCCCATTTTTTTTCTTTTTCATTTGGTGATCACACCACCGATTGTTGCCTTGGTTTGTGTGTTTTTGGTGAAGCAAATGGTGAAGGGCAAGGGCTTTCATGCGTGAGGTGGGGTCAATTGGTGAAACTACCACCACCTTGCCTAGTAGTCTAAGGAGAGATAAATTTAAGTTATACACATAAACTTAAGAGAGTGAACTTCTAGGTCCCATGCATCCACACACACATCCATTTAATAAATGAAAGAACTGATAAAGTGAATGGTTTGTGTGTTTTTGGTGAAGCAAATGGTGAAGGGCAAGGGCTTTCATGCGTGAGGTGGGGTCAATTGGTGAAACTACCACCACCTTGCCTAGTAGTCTAAGGAGAGATAAATTTAAGTTATACACATAAACTTAAGAGAGTGAACTTCTAGGTCCCATGCATCCACACACATTACATCCATTTAATAAATTAAAGAACTGATAAAGTGATAAGCATGGTTAATTTATAAACTTAGTAATGTTATTTGATTAAATGGTTAATTTTATACAAGATAGTAGTTTATAAAATATATGTTGGCATGACAAGTTATTGCTATGGACTTAAGAATGTCCATAACACTCTTGTATATATTTATCTCAAAAAAATATATAAAGTACATAAGGAAAAACAATAAACCTTTTAGGTTTTAAGGTTTCGATCCGCTTCATAGGTATATCAGAGAGTTAATTTGATTTTTTTTTTGTCAAACTTGTGTACTTATGGTTAATTACAAAAAGTCCTAGTTATTTAAGGTGTTTTTCTTGTTATCCAAAAAATACAAGACATCACGAACTAGGCTTATAACTATTCCTCTAACCCTAAAATGCTATCCCCTCTCCCCTTTTATATTCGATCGACTGGCCAAGGATTTCTAAACCCTTAGTCGATCACTAAATCGACCCTAGATTGTAACAATCTGAATTTTTAGGTCATTATTTAATTACTTACTTTTATTTATTACTATTTTATTTTTAAGTAAATTTACCTTTACGAATAATCAGATAAGTTCACTTTGTACGTCATTAAACGTGCATTTAACTCAAACCAACACTATACTATGCTCAGTCTAAATATGTATCCATTTTCGTTTCCTTACAATCATATTTTATAGGTCACATTTCACTTTTCTCATTTTTACGTAAACCTTGTACCTTTTACGTTATCCGCGTTTATGGTCTAAGTTTTTAGTTTTAACGACGTTTAAGCACTCCGTTAAACTCATGAATCATGCTAAATATTAAAATATGCAATGTTGATAAGTTTTAATATTTTTATATGCTTTAGATTTTATTAGTACTCGATTTTACATTTCATGTCTTAAAAGCTTTATGTTTGTGATTACCGGGATCAAACTACACCCACTAAACACTAAACTATCAAAATAAAATCAACCCCCTCCCCACTACATATAAACCCACACCCCATGTGGTCTTTGGTGTAGTGTCAAATTCTTAAACAAAGTTAAGAAACCTGTAACCTCCAATATGCTAACTTTATATAAAATCACTTCACACTACACAATTCCATTTTAGCTAGTGAAAACCTTGATTTCTCCTCCCTCTCCACTTCTTTTGTATGATCCAACCATCATCACCAACATCCATTCATCCTTTTATTTTCTAATTAAAAATCTTGTGTTCAGCTTGAAGGTTCAAGTGTTATTACAAGTCTCTTGGTTAAGTTTCTCCAACAAGTTATTTTATAAGGGGTTTTTTAGAAGATTTACAAGGGTTAATGCATGTGTTCTTGGGTTAATTAAATCAAGGTTACAAGGGTTTTTGGTTACAAAATTTGGAAGCTTGGGGTTTTTGTTGGTCATTTAGGATTAGTTGTTCTTGTTTAGATCTTGTTTTTGTGTTTTCTCAAAGATTGTAAGGAACCAAACACTCCCTTTTCATTTCATTTCAGTATTTTTGATGCATGAAATATGTTTTATATTTTTTATACACTTGTTGAACTTGATTATGCCTTGTCATGAATTATAAAACTAGTAAACATGATCTAATCAGTAGACTTCGGACCTTAGGTAAAAACCTAGGGTTATAGATCTATGACTTGTGATCATTTTTCCGGGAGGATCGTTTTGTAACTCCTCCCGGTGATTAAAATAGAAAATAAAAGATAAACAATGTCAAAAATGGCACACCGAACTTTATTGGCTAAACGCTCATAAAATTTGTTAAGAACCCTCTGTTTTCATTCAAATTAAAGTTGTAGATAACATGTTAGCTTAAATGTGTTCGCTGGAACGGGATAAAACAGAGTTGTAGAACTTAAGATATCGCGATTTTGGTGGGACTATCTTGATGCAAGTATAATCAGCTTGGGTACTTAAGAAGAAATTAGTTACTTCACTTAGATTATATAATTTTTGAAACAAGGAGACCCACAAATTTTTTAGTGCACTCAAAAACCTCTCCGAGGACGTAAATACCGAGTCATAATTCTTTACGGTTTAGGAACAACAAATCTATTGAGTCGGGTAAACTTTCTAAAAACCTAACCACTTTTAAACTTAGACACTTTTAAACTTAGGGCTCTTGAAACTTTATATGCTTGTCAAATATTAGTCCCTAAACTCTTATAAACTTTATGTACAATGGCATAATCAATATAATAAAATTGTATAAATTTATTTGCATATTTACGTTATCATTTTAAAACCTAAGACGCGATTCGTTATTTTAGGTTGCTCGTAGGGTTTCTCGGCTTATTCATTGTTTATTTTTACACACTTGATATCATTTACTTAAGATGAGTTTCATAGCCCCACTTTTACTTGTTTATACTTGTTTTCAAATACTTTCGGGTGAGAATACATTGCTTGTTTTTACATATGGAGAAAAGGACATAAAACATTTATGAATTGCTTAGGTTGCATCATTTACCATTAAAGTCCCCACAATCATGAACCGTTAATTACTTAGAGTAAGCGCGAGTCTTATGAATAGATCTATTGGGAGTAAAATCCCCCGTCTATGTTGGTCGCTCCAACTAGAAACCGGCGCATTTCATTTAATGTCGTACAGGTGTTTGGCAAAGCACCTGGTTGGGGTGATACATAACTAACTGTCAAGGCTTCGATGTCATGAGCTTAGTGCAACAGTAATACTTTTCATGAACATATTGTCTCGACCAACGAAAAGCTGTTGGAGAGGTTCAGCTTTGGACTTCCACCCATCATTCAAGGAAATGTAACCTCTTTCGACCCCAACACAATCGATAAAGCCATCTGAATCTCTTTCAACCTCAAGGACCAGGTTTTACGAGCTGGAATTGCTCAAAGTAACAACAACAATTACAACAACAAAAAATAGAAGTGGGAAGACAACTAGGCAGATGATCATGATCAACAGCCAAACAAGCAACAAGAAGTGATTAAGTCCTATGCTACTCGACCAGGGGATAAGAAGAGATATGCTGGAACCCTACCTGCGTACAATGAATGCAAATATCATCACACTGGACCTTGCCCCGGTACATGTTGGAAATGTAAAAAGGCTGGTCACTGGCTAAAGATTGTAGGGTCCCTACTCCATTGACTTGCTTTGAATGTGGTGAAGTAGGGCACCTTAGGAGCGATTGCCCAAGACTGAAGAACCATAATGGAGGAAGGACTCGAAGAAAGCATATATGCTAGGAGGAGGAGAAGCTCATCAGGATCTTAACAACGCTACTGATTGATGCTGTTTAGAGATTAACTATAGTAATACCTTATGAAGTTTGTTGTACTTTGTGTATGTGTATCCCTAGTTATGGGATTTTTAATGACTTAAGACTGTAGGATACTAGTTAACATCACAAACACAAATATACTTGTGGTTGGCTCGTTGAAGGTAAGAAAGAAAGAAAGAAATTCTAGAGAGAGAAAGTTAGAGAGAGAAAGAGATGAAGCCTTGAGAGAAAACCAAAAAAAGAAAATGAGATTATGAGAGAAGGCTTACCCTCTCCAAGGATGGAGAGGGGTTTATATACATGGGTTTTGCCACTTGGGCGTGCCACTTGGGCTGCGGATCAGGTATACAGTGGGTAAAGACCCGTCCTTCTTCCGCGAACTAATCTAATTCTAAACTACGTATTACTAACTAATGTAACTACTACGAGCTAAACAATGCTTAATCATATCTGGGGTGACCGAATCTTTCTTATACAAAAATCGTATTCCTAACAATCTCCCCCTAAGAGAGGTCACCCTTTTGTTCTTTATTCTTGAATTCTTGCATTGAGATCTTTGTAGATTCTTTTGTAGCTCGTAGTTGTTGATTCTTCATTGATAATCGACTCAAGATGACTTCCTTGATGTATATGATGATCTTTTGACTTTGTTCTTCGCTCTTCATCCATATAATTAGCTTCAAGTCATCTTTGAGTGTATGTGTCTCTTTGTGATGTTGTGATTGTCTTTGTGATGTCATGCTTACACTTTTCTGGATCATGATCTTCTGCATCAGAGTTGTGGAAGCATAGTCGAAGCCCATTCCTTGATCATGATATCTTGAGTTATGATGTTGAAGTGTAAGCATGAGATGATGAATCTGCATCTTTTCAGCAATCGGCATCAATCGTCAACTTCTTTGTCTTTGGTGTGATTACGCCTTTCCAACATGCCCATACATCTTTGTTGAGTAGATCTTCCCGGTTGAACAGTTCTGACGTCTCCTTTTAGATGTTGGTATGAGCATGTGGAACTAGAGTGATGGTGGTGAACATGGTAAGTTTGGTATGTTGAGCTGCATAAAACTTGGTTAGTAATAAACATACCGGCACTTACAAGTTCGGACTTCGAGATCGTCAACAGCATAGTGTGAAGACTTTCTCTAATCCTTACCAAGGCCGTTCCTAATCGGATGCCCCCGAAAGGGCTTTCACTGACATACCGAAGTACACCAACGATTAGGTGAGTCGCTAGAGATCACCCCACGACTGTAGACCTTTTGGAACACCACCGAACACACTAAGCGTAACCTACAAGAGATTACCGAAGTAACCTGCTGTCAGGGCTGTTTGATGTTGACCCTGGCAGGAGTTTCCACTCAATCATTGGGAAATACTTATGTACATTCCCTCATAAGTGTTCTTGGCAGATTGCTAAGATCTGCGTAGGACTCGAAATATTACACCTGGTGCCCTTAATGTTGAACTGTAATACCCCGTAATTTACCTAGTCATTAACTAACGTTAAACACACAGTAATTCCATATGAGCGTTTAATAACCACTTTAAGGGTTACATTTTTATTTTATTTTTTATTTTACAACAACGAACTCATACTCATCAACAAATTGGGCGGTACAACTAACACAAGCCCATATCTATTTCATTTTCTTTATCTATAAATCATACACATGCTCTTATTTTTCCCCTTTTGAACCTGCCCGACATCGCGTTAGTAATGGCTTAAATTCAATAGTTATCTTTCGGAGTCAATAATGTTATACTAAAACGTTTTTAAAAATGTATATCTCACATTTATATCAAACCGGCATATCACAATTACATTTTAACTCAAACGGTACCCAAAATACACTAACTAAATAAGCATCAAAAGCTTACAAATTTCCTTAAGCATGTGTTGTGTGCATCGAGCACCCTAAAACACAAAAGCATCTTTCCTTCTTTTTATTGTTTTTGAGCTTTGCAATTTGAAAGTGACTACTCAATCTATATTTGTAGTTTAACCTAAAATGAGCACACACCTTTTCCCACATTAATATTGTTGGTCAAAACATTCCCTTTTCGCCTTTTGTTAAACCTGATCGAGACA
>LBNU01038504.1:27133-48077 GCA_014162995.1 Artemisia annua | reverse complement strand
TTTTTTTAATCATTCCTAAGGACTTCTAATCTATCTATTGGATTATCCCTGGGAAGATCCTTCCGGTTCTGGTGGATCATGGGAACATATACCTAACCTTACCATCCTTATAACTCCATGCATTAAATTAAAGTGGTCAGTCTTTTGGTATTTTTCCACATTCGCCATATAACCAAAATCATTGAAAATTCTCTCAATGTGTTTATGATAAAGAAACACATTTTTGTTAACACCTTGAGAGTTTTATCTTTTTTCAAATGCTCCCCCTTTAATATGTGCTTATAGGAAGAAAGAAATTTGCACATGTCGGGGTGAGTTGCACTTATTTGAATTGATCGGCTCTTAATAGACATATACCCGAGGGACACGTTTACGTTGCTTAGTTAAAGGGATCCATTATCAGCTTTTAGGTGATAACTAGCCCTAATAACTAACTTGATGTTGTTAACATTCCTCAAAAAGGAAGTTAGACCCGTCAAAGTATATATCTACAAAGAGTTTCTCGAAACGGTACTATCTACTTTGACCAGTCCTCTTCGAGACACGTTTACATCACTGGTTAGACCAGCTTGAAATTATTACTCGGCCAGGACTAGTCTTTTCGATTCACGACTTTTCATGTTTCGTCAATTCATGAGTCAAATTCTGAGTCATAAGCAATTCACGGTTTTTACTTGGATTTGTAAAAAACCCGCGAAAGACTCTTAGCCACTTGCTCCCCCTCAATATGCGCCCATTGATTGAATCAATTTTGAAAAACTTTGGCACATACGGGTGAGCTTGCAAAAGTGATCATTTATTCATCATTTTAAATCACTTGCTCCCCCTCAATATGTGCTTTGTTCATATTCCAAAATCTTTTAAAATTTTAGCACATAAGGGAGCGATCTTTTGAGTCCAAAACATCTTTATACGTTCAAAAACATCACATTTAATCACTTGCTCCCCCTTAATATGTGCTATGATTAAAATCCAAAATCTTTAACATTTTAGCACATAAGGGAGCGTTCTCGAAAGTCCACAAACATTCTTTATGAGTCCAAAAACATCACTTTTTAAATCAGCTTTTATATTTAAATCACATTCTCTCCCCTGATCATAAAATTTCAAATCTTTTGAGATTTTGTGATCCCAATTGATTTAAATGATTTTCGAAAAAGCTTTGGAGAGACATGTGGTAAAATTTTAAACGTTTACTGATTTAGAGACACTTTTTGAGTTTTTACTGTGGCTGGTGCACAAAGTTTTTAAAGGTACATAAATTTTGAGCACATACGCTCCCCCTCAATTAATGACCCGTTTTTCCATTTTAACGTTTAGTAGCCATTAATGTGAGTGGTAATGTATACGAGAAAATTTAAGACCAATGGCCACCTTGTACACCACAAAATCTCTTTCAAAGAATATTTAGAAGAAAGAGATTTTGGGAAAAGAAGACTTCTCTTCTTTTACTAGAAAGGCTGCACTGAAGCGTACAACTTTTCGGATAATCCGCACACAGTGAAAACATGATAACGTGTTTTAACACGGATTTTGAAAACCGGGTTGCTATCTGAAGTAATAGCAAACCATAATTGTAAGCAAACATATATTTTTGGTATTTTTGAGTTTTTCAGATTTTTATGGTTTTTATAGGTTTTATATTTTTGTATTTTTCTTTTCTGGGTTTTATATAATATATAAAAGGATATGTGAAGTGAATCAGTTACTCCTCATTATCTTCCTGAAGACTTTTGAGTGACTCAGGAGTGATGCTCTTCATTCCAAGACGTGGGAGAATGAATTGAAACCGTTCTCTTGGAAGTGCCTTTGTGAAGATATCAGCCAGCTGAAATTCCGTCCTTACAAAGTAGAGTTCCACAATTCCTTTTTCCACTTGTTCTCTGATGAAATGATGTCGAATATCAATGTGCTTTGATCTTGAATGCTGGACGTTGTTGCAGCAAAGAGCAATGGCACTCTTGTTATCACAGTACATCGGAACTTTGTTGTAGTTAAAGCCATAGTCGGATAACTGAGATCTCATCCAAAGAATTTGAGCACAGCATGATGACATGGCAATATATTCAGCTTCTGTAGAGGAGATTGATGTACTCATTTGCTTCTTTGATGACCAACTAACCAGCTTATCTCCTAGAAACTGAGCACCGCCCGAAGTACTTCGTCGAGTATCTTGACAACCCGCATGATCAGCATCAGAGTAGGCTGTGAGAGCCATTGCAGTGTCTTTAGGATACCAAAGGCCCATGTGAATTGTTCCTTGAAGGTACCTGAAGACTCTTTTGACTGCTTCTAAGTGCTTCTTAGTAGGTTTGGATTGATAACGAGCACACATGCAGACAGCAAATAAGAGATCAGGTCTGCTGGCTGTGAGATACATCAATGATCCGATCATGCTTCGGTATTTGGTTTGGTCGACAAGTGCTCCTTCAATATCCTCATCCAGCTTAGTTCTCTCAACCATTGGAGTATCAACAGATTCACATGATTCGAATCCAAATTTCTTTAGTATTTCAATGGCATACTTGGATTGATTGATGAAGATACCATGTGGGTTTTGAGAAATCTGAAGCCCCAAGAAGAACGACATTTGCCCCATCATGGACATTTGGAATTCTGTACTCATTTCTTGTGCAAACCTATCACATTCTAGTGGATCGGCTGATGCGAAGATAATGTCATCCACATAGATCTGAACGTGGAGACGATGCTCTCCCAACTTTCTTGTGAACAAGGTAGGATCGACAACACCTTTGGTGAATTGGTTGGCTAGAAGAAATTTGGACAGTGTATCATACCATGCTCTGGGTGCTTGTTTAAGACCATATAGTGCCTTCTTCAAGCGATAGACATGATTAGGGCGTTCAGGATCAACAAACCCCTCTGGTTGACTTACATATACTACTTCCTTTAAGTGTCCATTGAGAAAGGCAGTCTTCACATCCATTTGGTATACAACCATGTTCTGACTGGCTGCATTGGCAAGGAAGATTCTGATGGCTTCAATTCTGGCAACTGGTGCGAATGATTCCTCAAAGTCGATGCCTTCTTCTTGTCTGAACCCTTTGGCCACAAGTCGAGCTTTGTTCTTTAACACTTCACCATATTCATCAAGCTTCACTTTGAAGATCCATTTGAGGGCGATAATCATTGCACAGTCTGGAGGGGGCACTAATTCCCAAACATCTAGTCTGTCAAATTCATGGATTTCATCTTGCATTGCAGTGAACCAGGACGTTTTAGTCAATGCTTCTTTATAATTCTTTGGTTCGACTTTGGACAGCACGTTGCTAACAAAACACCATAAAGCATCTGTGGCAAGTTGTCGTCGTGTAGATACTGGCCTAGATGGGTTACCAATGATGTTGTCAATCGGGTGATCATTTGTCCATTTCCTGATATGCTCATGAAGTTGATGATTGGGAATTGAAGTAGCAGTGTTGGAATCTTCTGAGGAGGTTGCCAAAGTAGATGGTTCAGGAGCAAATATGTTGACAAAAGGTTCATCAGGTGGTTGAGTAAAAGGATTCACTTCAAAGGTGTTATCAGATGCTTCTTCTTGTGGAATTGAAGAGTGTTGATCTGTGTGATTGGTATGACTAGATGATGGAGCATTCTGACTGATAGAGATGGAGATGGAAGGCCCGTTTATGGGTTGAGGTTCATCATTAGCTGCAGCATTAGGATCTATGACTTGTTGTTCAGGTTCGACTCTCTGTTGAGGCTCAAAATACTCATCATACATTGAATCAAACAATTTCTTCAAGTCCTCACAAGTAGGTGGCACAGAAGGAGCAGCTGTGGTGGAGGAATTTACAAGTCCTGAACTAATGGATCCAGGAGTCCAAAGATTAGATGCGGGTCCTGAACTGGAGTATTCAGGAACCGTTTGCTCGGTCAGCTCATCAAAAGTGACATGGATGGTTTCCATGATTTGTCGGGACCTTTTGTTGTAGATTCGATAACCCTTTTTGTTTGGTGCATACCCAACAAAAATTCCAATATCAGCTTTTGCCTTTAGCTTTCCCAAGTCTTCGCTATCATTGTTTGGGTAACATAATGCACCAAAAACACGAAGGAAATAGAGGTCGGGTTTTCTTTTATGCACTAGCTCATAAGGAGTTTTGCAGTGAAGAGGATGTATTAGAGATCTGTTCTGAGTGTAACAAGCCGTAGCAATTGCCTCCCCCCAGAGAAACATAGGAGCTTTGGAGAAGATCAACATAGTACGTGCTACCTCTACAAGTGTACGGTTTCGTCTTTCAACGACTCCACTCTGCTGAGGGGTTCGAGGTATACTCCTTTGATGACTAATTCCCAGATCTTCATAAAACTGAGTAAGTTGTTGATTGACAAATTCCGTTCCATTATCTGTGCGGACGAATCTGACAGTTTTATTGAGTCCAACTTGCAGCTGCTTGATTAGTTTGATGATGATCTCAGGTGTTTCATCCTTGGATCTGAGGAATTTGACCCAGGTGAATCGAGAGTAGTCAACAATCACTAACACATATCTCTTTCCAAATATGGTTTGCACTCTCATGGGACCACAGAGGTCCATGTGAAGGGTATGGAGAACTTCCATGATGGTGTTGATGGTTTTGGGTTAGTGAGTATGCTTCTTGCTTTTACCAAGCTTGCAAGCAGAACAAAGATGATCCTTTTCATACTTCAGCCTGGGCATGCCACGAACAAGATCTTTACGCGTAAGTTCATTAATGGTTCTGAAGTTCAAATGGTTCAAACGACGATGCCACAACCACGACTTGGTCTTGGAAGCCTTAGATAGTAGACAGATTGGAGATGATTGCATCATGTCTTCAATGGATATAGTGTAGAGGTTTGTGCCACGTCTGCCTTTCAAGAGATCCATACCATCCAATCTTCTAACATGACAAGAGTGTTTTCTGAAGGCAACTTCTAGATCTGAGTCACAAAATTGACCTACGGAGAATAGATTGTGCCCAAGACCTTCTACATAATATACCCGAGAGATAACGCTGTCACCAACCACATAATCTCCATAACCCATTATTGCACCAAAATGATCATTCCCGAATCTAACAGTCCCGATAAACTTTTTCACGAAATTTCTGAGCCGCGAGCGATCCCCCGTCATATGTTTTGAGCAGCCTGAGTCCAAATACCACAGGGCGATTTGTACGACCTGCATTTGAAATCAGACAGATATGGATAACGGACAAACTTGGATCCCCAACCAAAAGTGGGTTCCGATTGGTTAGCACAAACATCAGAATTGGAAGAATTAATAGTGACCTTAGTCATAACATGATATGCTGGGGAACTAGACTTATGGTTAGCACATTGGGTTCCTATAGGAAAAGTTCTACCAGATTTCTTCCAAATCCTAATGTTGGGAAACTTAGGATTAGACTGTTTGGCAAAGGGGCGATGACTTCCTATTGACATTATTCTTCCAGTGGGTCTCCAATGATAGCCAACATTAGTAAACTTCCTTCCTGTTGCTTTCCAAACATGTTTTACACGATTATAATAAACAGTATGACAACCAGGGGATACTTTAGAAGCATACAAACATGTCTTAACACACACATCATGATTACCAAAATTTAAATAGTTATTACAGATCTCACAACTGGTTTTAGAATTCGAATTAATTACAGTACGCCTAGAGCTAATACTAGAATCAACACGATTCTCAACGTTCAGATCAGTCTTATTGTTCCTAATGTGGTCTTCTACTTTCTTTCCTTGAGCACTTTTAGCTGGCGAAGTCCTATCATTCCTTGTATTGCAACTAGGCTTTGACCCGCTAGCATTAGTGACAACTTTTACTCCTGTAGAATTAATGATGGGAACATTAGAACGAGAAACTGCTGTTTGATTTCTGGTATCTGATGTGTTATGTTTTGGTGATGTTATGGGCACTTTAAAGGCAACATGCTTGTTCTTAACCTTAGAGGAAAAATCATTAGTCTTATCACGCATGCAAACAGCTTTAGGACATGTACCAATGGCATAATCTAAGAGCTCATATGATCTGTTGGTGAGATAATACACATCACGGATGCCAATGTCCGCAGGACTCACCATTCTAACCTCTTCAATAGTTTCGCAGAGGATATCTAGGCAATCCTTGAGATACCTAAGGTACTCACTATGAACAAACGCATTATTCCTAAGGGGAAGAGGAATATTAATGGCATCAACATCAGTTCTTTTTGTTTTAGCCGCTTTGGTGAGACTGCAATCACATGCAGTGACTGGCATTTTCCCTTTCACCTGAGTCTTTAGATTCTCATTTTCTTTAAGCAAAGAAGTTATCTTTTCATTGTTTTTATCACGTGTGATCTTCATCGAATCATGTAACTCTTTGTAATGTTGTTTGATTTTAGAGTTTTCAGCTTGAAAACAATCATTTTCGTATTTCAAGTCGTTAATGACATTTTGAAGTTGAAGATATTGAGAATCTAAACACGGAGGTTTCTGGGTATCAATCGCATCACATTTATTATCAATCACATCACATTTATTCGTCTTAAATTGTGCAATTTGAAGCTTCAGTTTCCGAATCGTGTTAGTGTGAGCTTGAATTCTTTCATCCCTTTTGGCTAATTCAAAATATGCATCAAATTCAGGAGCATCCGAAGATGTCTTGGCATTTGAGTTTCTAATTCTTTCTTCTAGATGTTGGTATCTTAATTGCAAGTTAAGATTATCAACCTCTAGTTTTGAAAATTGCTTGACCATGTTATCATGATCATCTTTTTGAATTTTTTCGCGCAGTTTTAAATTCTCCCCCTCAAGCTCAACAACACGATTCTGGAAAACCTTTAATGTAACAGACATATCATGAAATTGGGAAGCAGTTAAAGAAGAATCAGTAGCAGTATAAAACACATCTTGAGCAATGCACATAGCAATCAAATTATCATTCATGATGAGAGCATTCTTCCTCGCAATTTCACTATGTTGAAGATCTATTACAGTTTGTTTTCCTTCACGTTCCTGGTTTTTAAACACCTCTTTCATTTCATTGATCTCTAGTTTAAGGGACGTTTCCATGTATTCAAAATGGTTTTTGATTTGTTTAAAAAACGGAATGACTTCTGTGAGATAGCATTCTTTTGTAACTTCAAAACCCCTTTCCCCCTCAGTAATTCCCGTTGGAGTAATCCTCTTTTTACATGTTTTGTCAAAATCCGCAAACATTTGATACAGTACATACATGCTAATAAGAGTTTTACATTGAGTGGGAAGTGCTATCTGAACTAGGTTCATGGGTGTATTGGGAGGATACACCGTTGGTTTAGCAAACTTAAGGGGAGTGGTAGCCATAAGAAGTTCAGCTTTCATTTTTTCCACATCTAAGGCCCAAAAAATCTGTTCAGGGGTTAACCTAGTTTGGGGCACAAAGACAGTCAATCGGTTCTGCTCATAGTAGTTATGGGGCTTGATATTAACACGCTTTGCAATGCACATGGGATCCTTCATCTTATCCTCAAGTCTTTTCCTATTTTCAGTTTCACTTACATCAATCTCTTCTGTATCACGCACATCAGGGGGATCATGATTGGGTTTAAGCATCACATTGAAGTCATATAAGGCAGGTTGAGAGGCACTAACGCTCCTAAGATAATTAGTTTTAGGCACTCCTGTCTCCTTATCACTATGTTTATCACGAAGCTTAATGTGCTTTTGTATCATTTGAGCAGTTTGAATGGTTTGGCCTTGTGTGTACAATTTGTTTTCAAGCTTGTTCTTTAAGGCCTTTAATTGGGAAAAATCGTTTAGAAGTTTGGCTTCCTTACTTTGAAAATCTAATTTTAGTGTGTTGACACTATTTTGAATCTCCTGTTTTTGTTTAACAGTTTGATCGATTTGATTTTGCAAAGATTTTATTTCCCCTCTTAACTCTTCTTCCTTTAAATTCCTTTCGGTAATATATGTACACATTTGCCAATTCATTTTCTGTTCACGTTCGGTTAACTCAAATTTTGCACGTTGTTGATACATATTCACCTGATCTTTAAGAATATTAATCCTAGTGGTTAAGGTGTCATCAGGTATAACAGCAGTATATTCATCATATTCACAAGTATCATTATTAACGGAAGAGTCATCACTTGGTAAAGCAGTCTCGACACTTTGTTTCAAGTATTGCTCATATGGGACAACATTGCTATTACCCATATCAGCAGAATTTGAATCAATAGTGTCGGTGTGTTTTACTTCGTTATGAGTCCTTTGATTGTGCATCACATCGTCAACATGTGTATCTTCAGATGCTCTACTAGATTCATCAGACTCTTTATTGTTATCCATATGTTGTTGTTTTGAGAGAACATTAGTGTTTTTCAAACCAACATCATCTGGCGTGACAATACTAGTTTGATGAACCTCATCGAGTATCGTTGGAATGGCACTTGTTTCATATGTGTCATATAATTTGAGTACCTCAGAAATGATGGATGATTTGGAAGATCCTGATTGATTTGCCGATGTGACTGCAGATGTAAGCTTGGCCATAAAGATGGTTTGTGCAGTAGGTTCATCATCAACATCAGAATCAAATGCATCACAATCTTCAGCCTGGAAGATGTTCGGGTCATTTAGAGCAAGATCCTGGACTGGTTGATCATCCACATCAGCATCAAAGGAGTTTCCTTCATCACCAGCAAGAAAGAGCAGCTGTTCCTCATCCAATTTAACACCATTCTCTTGTGCTTGCATCAACAGCATCTTATCTTTGAAGTAGTCGGAGTTCTGAGGACGTTTTGGTTCAGTGCAGTTTCTTGCAATATGACCTAGCCCACCACAATTGTAGCACTTGATTTGCCTTCCTTGTCCTTGATTGCCATTTCCCATTCTGTTCTGAGCATTTCCTCGGACATTTTGTCTTCCTTGAACCACAACACGCCCATCTTCCACAACAGCAAGATTACGTGGATTAGATGAGGTTCTGAGTTGATTGTTGGTTTGAGGAAGAGTGCTTCTGAAGTGTTGAACCAGTAGAGAGACTTGATTGGAGAGGTTATCAATTCTCTTGTCCATGTAGGAATTTCCCGATTCTTGTGAGTTGGTTTTGACACTTGCTGATTGCATTGAGGCTTGACCAAGAGTTGACTGATTCTGTGTTGCTTGAGTAGTGATTGGAGGGTTGATTAAGTCGGCCGAGAATTGGTTGAAACCTTGAGCAATGGAGATTAGAGCAAGAGGATCATTTGAGGGATGAAACTTTTCTCTTAGCTGACGATCATACATGGCATGTTTCTCATGTTGTTGTAGATAAGCATAGAGTTGTTCATAGTTGGTGTTTCTAAGACCTTTGTTTAGCTTCACAGCCGTGACAAATCGATCCCATTCTAGCGACATGTTATTGACGAACTTTGAGTTGAGTTGGATGTTGGGCATTGTCATTCTTATCATTCTCATGTCATTCACAAGCTTGTGGAATCTGACATAGTAATCATTGATGCTTTCACCAGGGTTCATCTTACAGTGCTCGAATTCATCGTACAATTAAGACTCACGATCTTCCTTTGTTAATTCTGAACCAGGTAGCAACATTTTGACATTGTCCCAAACAGCTTTGGCCTCAGTGTTGAAGTTAATCAGTTTGTATATGTCCTTTGGTAGCCCTTGTACCACAATGTTTGAAGCACGAATGTCAGCATCATATCATTTCTTTTCAGCTTCATTCAGATCATTGTACGTACGAGGTCTGTCAATTCCAAGGGTGACTGTCCCATCATCACCAGTGGAGATAACATCTCTGGTAGTGCCCATTTGGAATGGCCCTTCATCAATTGATCTCAGAATGTTCTCCCCATTTTCTTTGCCTTGACAATACAAGCGAATTCTTTGTGACCAAGACTCATAGTCCGTTCTTTCTAGCATTGGAGGTCGAGTGTCAGATCCAGCAGCTTGAATATCATCAATAGATGTTACAGTAGTCATGATGACAAGGTCTTAGACGGGATTTTACAACTCACGTGACTTGAACCGAGAAATCAATTCTTTCCCGGGATTTTACTAAAGTCAACCAGGAAAACCGCTAAGAAAGGTAAACCGCTGGTACTGTAACCGCTGACAATTAACCGCTGACAGAGTAACCGCTAGTAAAGTAACCACTGAAGAGTGAACCGCTGATGTAATGACTGCTGAAACTTAACCGCTGATACTTAACCGCTGGAATAGTAACCGCTGGACAGAGTAATCGCTAGTAAAGTAACCACTACTGACTTAACCGCTGAGTAGTTAACCGCTGTGAATAAACCGCTAACACAGTACAAAGTACAGCGTAATGCTCGCTCTACTATTTTGTACTTAACCGCTATTACTATCCGCTAAACACCCAAACTAACCGCTGTGAAGTAAACCGCTGGAGTTTAACCGCTGATACAGTACAGAGTACAGTGTAATGTTCGCTCCACTACTTGTACTTAACCGCTACTACTAACCGCTGAATTCCCAAACTAACCGCTGTGAAGAATACTTTAACGTGGAGCTAACCGCTGGCAAGAAAAAGTTCCAAAACCCATTCGTACACCTCACAAACCTTAGATATAGTCCAACCAACTGATAAACTAGATGAATCTAACCTTTCTAATCCTAGAAGTACAAGAAAGATTACAAGAAACACCACGAACGAGCACCAAAATGAGTCAAACCCACCCTAAACTAGTAGAAACCCAAAACAAACCATACACCACAAGTTCTATGATCCCTAGGATGTAACCATGGCTCTTGATACCAATTGTAGGATACTAGTTAACATCACAAACACAAATATACTTGTGGTTTGGCTCGTTGAAGGTAAGAAAGAAAGAAAGAAGTTCTAGAGAGAGAAAGTTAGAGAGAGAAAGAGATGAAGCCTTGAGAGAAAATAAAAAAAAAAGAAAATAGAATTATGAGAGAAGGCTTACCCTCTCCAAGGATGGAGAGGGGTTTATATACATGGGTTTTGCCACTTGGGCGTGCCACTTAGGCTGCGGATCAGGTATACAGTGGGTAAAGACCCGTCCTTCTTCCGCGAACTAATCTAATTCTAAACTACGTATTACTAACTAATGTAACTACTACGAGCTAAACAATGCTTAATCATATCTGGGGTGACCGAATCTTTCTTATACAAAAATCGTATTCCTAACAGATTGTGTAATGGTATTTGTGTGACATTGAAAAGGATTATTTGAAATTATTATATGAAACATCTACCCTGACATTTTAGTGCATGAGCGACGCTGCTAAAACGTTATAACTTCGAGTTCTATTATACAAGCTTTTTATAACTTCGAGTTCTATTACATCTTTATCGGTGAGAAAATAACGTATAAATGGACTAAAGTTCTCGGGTGTTCCAAACCATAGGCTGGCGTTAAAAATTGGTGTCCCGATAATGTTGCTGAGGAATATTGATCAATCTAATGGATTGTGTAACGGGACACGACTTCAAGTTTATACAATTGTCACGTACTTCTGTTCAAGCACAGATCAATAATGGGATACATTTTGGACACATGGTTATCATACCACGATTGAGAATTACCCTACTGATAAACGTTTACCTCTCAAGATCGTGAGGAAACAATATCCAATTTCGGTGTCATTCGCCATGACAATAAACAAGAGCCAAGGGCAATCGCTTTCAAAAGTCGAATTGTATCTGCCACGTCCTGTATTCACACATGGACAACTATATTTGGCTATTTCACGTGTCAAAAGCAAAAAAAGGTTTTAAGGTTGTTGTTTCAGATGCGGATATTAACCTATCAAAAAAATACTACTATAAATGTTGTATATAACTTCAAGGTCTATTATCAAACGATCAATAGGTATGTACATTATACATATTAAATGTTTTGTCTAATTTTTCTTACTTACAGTTATTATAAATCCAAAAATTCTATTACTTACATTTTTTTTAATACTTATTAGGTGTTGACGGAAAGGTACTTTTCTTCAAGTGTTAGAATGGTCACTACATCCATTTGCTTCTCAAGACAAGCATATTGTAGATCAAGAGGCAATGAACGTTTATTACACAGATATTTACAACCATTGTATTTTATGCTTTCAGGCACTTATAACTTTATTGTTCCGTTAAGAGAAAATTTCACATCGTTTACGTTCTTTATTCTTTCTTACTTTATTCACGTACTTACGTTTTCTTATTCAAAAACCCACTAAAATCCCGTGGATTCCACGGGTCTATAAGCTACTTATATATAGTGCACAAAATACATTAATAACACATTTATAGCATATTTAATATCAAAAGATACCATCCATTTTCATAGTTCACAATTCAATATCGCTAAAATACATTTATAGTCAAAAATTAAGATCAAAAGTCTTATCATTTATAAGGAATTGGTCAAATTGGACTCACATCTTCAAAGTAAAGCCTATGCGTTGCGATCAAAAGTCTTACCATGCATTTTCATAGTTCACCAAGTATCTCGTGATCGCAACGCATTAGAAATGTATTAGGATGTCTGATGCAATAAGTCGTGCATTGCAACGCATCACGCATGATGTGTGCTTTTTTAAACACATAGATCAAGTTTATTATATTATTTTTAACTTTATAAAAATTATGAATTAATTAAATAAAAGTAAACTATCATTTTAGCATGAGCAATGATAGAGAGACCTAATATGCATGCCTAAAGTCATGCCTAATCCATTAACTACTTATCACTCATCCACTTTCTCACTCTAAATCTTCATTTTTAATTTTTACATTTGACATCATCTTATTTTTAGGCATATTTTTAGGCATGCAATTTAGGCACGAGAATCATTTTCCTTTTATTAAATAAAAAGTGTAATTATTATATTTTTCTTAAAATAGTCCACAAATATTAGCCAAGGAGAGAACATTCAAAAAGAATATGGATATGTTTGGCAAAAACTAGCTGTAAGCTGTATGCTGTAAGCTGTAAACTGCAAGGCTGTTAATATGAGTTACAAGCTGTATCTTTTTTTTCAATAAAAGTGTTTGGTAAATTAGCTGTTAAATGTAATTATAAGCTGTTAACAGTAATTTTACGTTTTAACAGCTCTGAAATATTTTAAAAGCTTCATGAATCAGCTTTTCATTTTGGAGCTATTTGTTTAAAATAAAAGCTTGAAGTTGATGTACCCAAACAGAGCTATCTCTACTACTTATAATACAAAAATGTCAAAAGTGAAATGTTGAGTTTTCAACAAGAGAGAGAAAGTGAAATGTAATTAATACTCTTATTAAAACACCCCAATACTTAAAAGTACAATTATTTATTCACCTTGTACAACCAAATTAAAGCATATCTACCAAATTAAATACAACCAATTCAAACACAAATCGGGTTGACCCGTGACGATTCAAACCCGGCGGGTTGACCCGGTTCAATTTGACCCATTTTCGACCCAACCTACCAGTGACCCGGTTTTTAAAGCGACTCATTTTTCGACCAGAACGGTTCAACCGGTTGAACCACCCGGGTCGAACCAGGTTTCAAAACATTATCCATTACTTAAAAGTACAATGATTTATTAACATTGTACAACAAATTAAAAACATATCTACCAAATTAAATACAACCAACTAAAACACAAACCGGGTTGACCCGGGACGCTTCAAACCCGTTTTTCGACCGGAACGGTTCAACCAGTTGAACCACCCGGGTCGAACCGGGTTTCAAAACATTTTGTTTAATTCCCAAATCTTCAAACTTTTATTATTTTTTGTTTATAACCTATAAATTTTTTTTTTTTATCAATAAACTATCTGTCGCTATAAAATCCCGTTGCTATGCACGGGTACTCGTCTAGTTTGTTTTAGAGGAGATTATTTTTGTAACAAAAAGCTTACAGCTTAAAAAGCTGCGCACCAAACACGCCGCCCCTCATAGTATCCGACATGTCAACAAAACAACCCAAAAACAAGAACTAAACAGTAAAGTGAGAGAAAAAAATGAGTGGTGGGTTATTATCTTCCCCATGGGTACTAGGATCCTTTTATCTTCAACCATCACCATCACCTGAACTATCACCATCATCATTATCATCATCATCGAGTGTTGTTTGTCGGGCTCATTTCAAGGCACCAAAAGACCTCAAATTTGTGTTACNTTGTATGATAAAACATCCGTTCATATTGAATTTGATATGTTAATTGGAAGCTGTGAATATAGTACATGTTTGTTTATCTATGTAAAACTGTTTCAGGAATATTTTTGTGTGTATTTTGTTGGTGATTTTAGTGTCATCAACTATATTAGATAATTCTGATTTAGTAGAGACCAATGAGGTTTCATATTAATCTCGGATACGAGTTAGGGAAGTGTAGAGTGCACACTGGTTGAGTTAATATGTTTTCGCCCAGACAAAAGACACGGGTCATTGGGGCGCAGGGTCAAGGGGTGGTGAAGGGTTCTGACCCTTGGTTTTTAACCGAAATAAACCGCCATGACGGTCTAATTTGTCTGTTACATAACAGACTCACCTGGTCTCATTCTAACATACGAAAAACACACAATTCTCTATGTTTTGCTTTGTTCTCTTGTGCCTAGAAACAAAGTGTTATTCTTGAATTATCCCGATAAGGATTTCGTGATACCCGGTCGCCAATAGGGTCGAAATACTTTATACGGAAAGTGAACTTACACTATTCGAGAATATATCCAAGATTATCATCACAACCCTTACCTAATTTCTAACATATTTCCCATGAGGTGAGACTCGAAAGTTATTTACTTCATCCGTCTCAAAATAACTGTTCACTTCCAAATTACAATCAATCAAAATAAAAGGAAGACCTTTTCATTTGTTAACACTGTAATCATTGTACTTTCTTAAAACTGTGTGCTCCTAAAGGGGAAACTTATTTTGGGACGGAGGACGCATAAATCTTTGTATTTTCCTAAAACTGTGTTACAAATATTTTGGGACGGAGGGATATCTACAAAGGTTAGGAAAAAAAACTAGATGAACTTAAGTTAAATCATTACTCCTGTGAACAATCGTCTTTATAAGTTGGGGCGAAGGTTTTAGCAATGCCCAACTTGTTATGGATAATGTTTTCGACCAAATCACATCACTTCCATTTTTAAGCCAAACCTTATTTTGAACTAGAAGGGTTGGGATCACAAGGAGCAAAAATCATTTATTGTATACGTTGCATGTTCAAGTGTTCAACTAGATTAGACTTTAATAGAAGCTAGAAACCGAAACATGATATCCGTGTAAATGAAACTAGATAAATTCAAATCAGGATCTCTAACAATATAATAAGTGTCACTAGGAGAATGGGTAGGAGGTTTTTGCAGGAGGATTTAGCATTTCTTTAAGTAATTGGAGTACAAATTGGCAAAGACTGTTGTTGATAGCTCGAGAGTTAAAATCAAAGTTATGAGTGCTAATGGTATTTCTCTTTCATTAGTTTCAGTCAGGGATAAAAAATGTGTTTGCCTGTTAGAAGGATAATTTGATATCAATTTTAATCCATGTTTTTTTCTATTTGATGCAATTCCAATATAAAGTGACCTTAATACGACAGGAAGCAAGGGAGGGATTCTGCTCACAAATCAAAAAATTGTCTAGTATCAGGAGGGAAACAAGCATAATCATCAATGGAGGCGTTGATTTAGGGAAAACAGCCCTTTACATAGCAGCCGAGGATGACTCGCTGATATCTCACTCTTCTGTACCTCTTCCCGTTGATGCTTTTATCAGCAGATTGGATGATCTTTCTATGGATTACTGCTCTCGTTACAGTTCATCGTTTGGATCATCTCCTGATAGTTTTCTCGAGTCCCTGGAGAGATACTTGTATGTTGACAAGGTATATCCATGTCTAATATCTTAATAGAAAGTAAATAGACATTTTCTTGTTTCTTTTAGCCTGAACACGAGAATGTGTTGAAGTTCTCTAAAGTCTCTTTTGTTAGTTAAAACATCTTAAATCGTCTCATTCAAATAGTATATACTGTGTATACTATCATTATAAATTTCATTCATAGTTAAGGTTATTAAGAGCGCGTAAGTTACTCGTTAAGAATGGACATAATAGTGTCCGCAGGTTAATCGGTCTGACCCGGTCTGTTTTGATGTATAATAAAATGCCCCATTTTGACCCATTACACAACCTGTGCGACCCACCCACCTTGCCATCTGTATAATGTCAACTTGATTTGTTTCCGTTGTTTTTTTATTTCGTTTAGGGCTTTCGAAGAACCAACTCAATCAGCCAGTTGGAGCAACGCGCAATTTATCTTCATTCGGTATGAATACATTTTAACATACATATTTTTACTACATATTCTTATAGATCTCTTTGAAACGCTAAGGCATTATTATATGATCATATTTTGCTCAGGTTTTGACTCATCGTGTGGGCTCACTGTCTATGCTTTCTCTGATATATTCTGAGATCCTGAAAATGGTACGCATGTGGGGTCTCATCAATTTTGACGTTGAAATTTCTTCCCCTAATGATTCCCACGGTTCCCCTAGAGGCTATATCAAGCAGAAAACTACGGAGTTTGATCAACAACATATTGTGACAACTGAATCCCTGTTACTGAAGGTGGCTCCTGTCTTTTATGTTGAGATATTGACCTGCAGGTTCATTTACTATATATATATTTTTTCTTTTAGTTAGTTCTGTACAATTAGTGGAGGATGATATCAGATGTTACACAATCTCTCAGTGCTTACAGCATCATATTGTAATATTGTTAATAGGCAGTTTGTGATACATATGAAGCTAATTTGTGTGCACAAACACATAATAAAAAGAGAGGGTTTTCATGGCATATGTTCTCAAAGATGAAGTAAATTCTAATGTAATATGTATACACGTAAAAACTTAATTTTAGAATAAATTATGCACAAATACAAATCTAAGTACATGCATACGAACATATATACATGCATCTAGGTATATGTAGATTTGTATGATGTCTCGCGGAAAAAAATTACAATTTCTTTTAGCGTTGGCCATGACTCTGTCCAGCTATGCCACACGTGTGGGGAGAGGAATAAGTCTATCAATGCATGTATGCACACAAATAATAATTAATTTTGTCTTTTGTGTGCAGATTTTGAGGGACTTGAAGGATGCTTTCTGGCCATTTCAACTTGACCAAAGTAAAACACCATTTCTAAGAGCAGCAGAGGCTGCACACTGTTCTGATAGATCAGCTGATGTTGACAAAAGGTGCACAATATGTTCACTATGCAGATTATACTCTCTCTTAGATATGGACTCTTATTCATCATGACATGACTTTCCGCAACTTCTTTTGACCTTGTCTACTAGATGTGGCAAGTAAGGTTGTATCTGGTTGATTACAGTTAACATGTCAAACTGATCAAAAGTTGTTAAACATGATTTTAAATGTTTATAATGTCCTAATTTAACTAAAATAAAGTGAACATGATCTATTTATTTATAATCTAGTTCTGTAATCATATTTATTACATTAACTATTCACAGTTCAAAAAGTGGTAATTAGTTTGCCCAGCCTGATCCCACCTGTACGCACATAAAAGTTACCCATTTTGTTGTGAATTCATTTTGACCCGTAATGGAACTGTCCAACCATCCAGTTTTGCCACATCTATTTTCTAAATATCAACACGGTGTTTTGTCTATCACAGTGGCATGGAGATAGCGTCTGCAAAGGCTGCTAGGCATAGGCTAGAACGTGGAGTTTGGACCAGTGTCCGCTTTGGGGATATAAGGCGTGCACTCTCTGGTATGTAGTTCATCGTTTCTCTCTCCTACCATGAAATATGCTGAATGTAAAATATGTAATTTGTTGTTTTGAGAGGTGGCAAGATGGGTGAGTTGGGGCAGGTTGGACAATAGGTCAAAACGGGTCATGTTCTGGTAAGGTATTCAACTGGCCGGGTTGGGTTAGTTTGCATACACTTTTCTATCCATTTTCTGTAAATAATTAATATGTTTGCTGTTATTGGTGAAATTTACAGTAAGAAACAAAATCTTTGAATAAAATGATTCAGGAGTGTGTGCTCCAAAAGTAGTCTATGGGTGTCCTTAGACCCGTTTTTCCTGTTATCTTTAGATGAATATATGACTCGTTGATGAAACACAACCCACATCGACCCATTCTTACGGTTAAATTTGCCCTCTCTAAGATTTACTTAGACGTGTGTATGGTTGGGGGTGTTGTTGCTTGCAAGCCTTTTGACTCATTTGCCTTCAGACCAGTTTTCTTAAGTGTTTAATTATCTGAGTTTATCCATTAACATTCTAGTTAACCTTATTAATGTCGCGGCATATTGGTTTTGTTTATATAATCATACATCTTAAACACAATGCTCCACTTGAACCAATAAGCAAGGATAACCAGATTGACTTATTTTTCTTCATTTGGATGTTTCTTTATTCTTGGACAGCATGTGAGCGGCTCATTATTCTGGAAGCTGATTCTACAGAACTGAGAGATTATGGCGTTCTCCTGTATCACTGCGGATTCTACAAGGAATCATTGCAATATCTCAAGTTATATCAGGATACAGAGGTACACAATACTAGTTAACAACAGAGGGGGTGTTTGCATTTACGTTATGAAATAGACTATCTAATTATTGCATCCTGTAGCTATAATAATTAGCTGTATTAGTTTTTTAGATCAACAAAGAGGGTGTTTTCATTTACTGTAAATAATTACTAGCTGTAACAAACTGAAATTATCAGGTAAAATAAATATCATAATTACCCTTTTTTTTTTAAACTCATTTGAGTAACTTTTACACGTTTCTCACTATAAGCATATGCATTTTTTTTTCACAAGAATTTCCTTTCAATTTTTATTTCAATTTTATAAAATAATCAGAATTTGTTAGACATTAAAGCAACTAATGATTTAATATTTATAACCACGTCAAAGAACAAAGACACATCCAAATACTGCCTGATTTTGATTATTCAAACTCGCATTTATCACTTTTAAATCACACATCCAAAAATCTCTAAAGCAATCTTTAATTGCTTATTTTTGATTCTGAGAAATTTCATTGCAGAAGTCTACGACAGTGAAGCAAGTATCGGATTCAGTCACAAATCTGGAGGAAGATGCTGTAGAAAAGCTGATCATTCGACTTAATCTTATCTTGATGGAGGACAAATGGACTAGACCTTCATCCATTGCAAGTTCTTTATACAACAACACTGATCCTTGGTAAATATGTACGTATTCTTTATACATCTCACCTCATGGATGATATCAGAGTGAAACTTAATATACAGGCCATCATGACTCGTGCATCATCGAGTTGATAATCTCTCGTGGCAACTACACATAAGGCTAGATATTGAAGCCACACCTTCATTTGATGTTGTTCATTATGTGATACATTATAATGTTTCTATCATCTTTAAACATAACATGAACACTAGATATAGAGGTTGTAATAATCATCTACTTGTAAATACTAAATAGTGTATATGGTAGTCTAATAAACTATTTGTTGTTTATAATTACTTACAGAGTGTGTAGTTTCATCGGTCTTTGGGTTCATATCTCTTATGAGAAGAAGGTAGCTTGTTTGCGCCTTAATTGTCAAGTTCCATTGTTTCTTCATTTTCATGACTCATGATTGACAGATAATACTGGCCGATTCTTCTAAAGGGTCAACAAGTTCTTATGCTTAAGATGACGAGTTCTTATTGTTTCCTAATTTAAATTTCTTGATGAATTTTCTGAATTTTTGTGATTCTTTTGTAATCAAAGTGTCTAGAAAAATAAACTTTGTATTGAGAAATTGTGAAACCACATTCATAAGGTTTTGTCATATGCAATTCGGGGCTTACGTGATAATGAACTTCTGAACAAGACTATTTCGTCACATGAGAAAGTCCAAACTTTTCGGACAAACCTGACTGATTCCTCTACAATATTGCTGTTTGTAACATGTTTGCTTGTATTGTGCTCCAAACTGTGCTAGATCGGTGCCACACATTTGAGAATATGAGAACTGAAACTCGAGCTCGTATGACGTATAGCATATGCTCTAAACAGCTCGATCTTGGACCGTGAACCAAAATTGGACATTGGATCTGTTTTAAGCTTGTGATAACAAGCACAAGTTTTCTTTTTGGCTAGATCTGCCCTGGGTCTGGACGAAGAATCCAATAAATAAAGATCACAACATTCTCAAAGATATAGGCGGTGTTTGTTTTTTAAAAGACTTTTTTTCACTTTATTCTGCAAGTCGGAAGAGGAAATCAAAGAAGTGCATTTGTTTTTTCCTCTTATGTCTGTATGCACGAAGAAAAAAACGAAAAAAGTGCGTTTTTTATTTATTATTTTTTTTTCATGCCTGCAAGCGGGAAGAGGAAATGAAAGAAGCGTGCTTGTTTATTTTTAGACATAAGAGGCAACTTTTTATCATCTTCAATTTTGTAGATTGTTTTTTTGCCTGATTATCACTTCCTGTATCTTAAAGACTTCAGGTCCACCTTTTCTTACGCAGACATAGTTTTACATATCAGATATGAAATCACAACCTTAGAATGCATGGGAGTTGGAGCTAATTAATGAATGGAGTCGTGTGTTTAGAGATTTAAAGAAGGCTTTTGCTAAATATGCCCATTAAGCACATATTTTTTAATTTTGTCATTTTTAGTCCAACAAGTAATACAATCTATGACTATGACTAGTGTATTATTTATTTTTTTGCCAATATAAACAATTGATAATTTATGTCAAAACCTCTAGTATGCACGGGTTTTATTTTATGCGCGCACCCCTTCAAATTGACTAAAATCGGTTACTATTTGATTTGATGATTTTGACCCTTAATCGAACGCCGCCTTTAAAACAAAGGGAGAAAGGGCCCATATAAAAAGGGGGTAACAAGCATATTTTTAGGAGTATCATACATATTGTCTCTCTCACGGGTGAAGATGGTAAGTATCATCGACTGATATAAAAAAAAATAA
>LBNU01038504.1:0-21650 GCA_014162995.1 Artemisia annua | reverse complement strand
CTTATCGAGGGATTGTTTCCCCCGATTATCCTCCGGCGTGAGAGTAAGTAATCGTAGTTAAGGTTGTAGGGATTTAGAGTTACGTGAGTAATCGTACCTTTGTGAGAGTTAGGTTCCCTCTATTTATAGGCAAGTAACCGATAAGGGTTACTTGCTCCTTACTCCAAGGCGTATCCGCCCATATCGGAGATTTGGTAGATATCCTCCCAATTTAGAAGATATCCTATAATTCGTTCCATAAATACGTATTGGGCTTTTGGGCCTCGTGGGCTGAAGCTACGTATTTACGCACGTTATGGCCCACACATTGTGAGCTATCGCGTCGGTATTGTTTACCGAACGGGTCCATGACCCGGTGTAGACTATACGTCATCAACGAGTATCTTTTATGTGATTATAAATCACGTGGGAATCTTTATGAATTACAAGTGATTCATCAAAGAATCTTATAGGTTCTGTATGGAACACATGGGATTCTATATGAATCGCAAGGGATCAGAGAGAATCACATGGGATTCTGTATAAATCCCTTGGAATTTTCATTTTACTTTATATAAACTGGAAGTACAAAATCACATGAGATTCTATTTTTGTTGTGTAATGTTATGAGAAAAATTATTGTTAACTTTGAATATATCTTGTTTACTTTGAATATATAATATTTGTTACTTATATTCTGTTTGATCACATGGGTAATCTGTATAAATCCCATGCGATTCTGTATGAATCTCAAGGGATTCATTGTGAATCCCATGGGATTCTTTGGTGCATCACATGGGATTTTTTTAGTATTTTAGTATATGACAAATTGTTTCCAAAAAAATATACACAACATTAAAAAAACTAAACAAATATTACTACCTAATAAAAAAAAAGTTGATTTATAAAAGCAAAAATCCCCTACAATCAATACCTTATTTCTCCTTCGCACGTCTTCCATATTTAAACCCATCTTCATCTTTTATAAACAAAAACACACACTAAAACACCTACAAAAACATGCACTTATTATATTCAAATGGATATAAACCAGTCCTCACTAGAACTCCTTCACGACGAGCCAAACATCACAGACAACAACAACAAACTCTTATTCGGTTAAAACAACCACCACAACGATGACGTTCGCTCAGTCAAACATCACGTCTCACCTGAAAACGACGACGTTCGCTCGGTCAAGAATCAACGCGGTAAAATATGGACCTCTCCATCGACAGCGCCGGAATGAGAAACATCTTCGCCGGAAAAGCTCTAGCTTATCTCGAAAACAATATCCGGTGATCCTAACGCTGCGATATGCGACTATTTCAGCATCGCTGCTGGTACTGGTATCGGAGGCGTGCTTGGGGATCTGAAAGAGAGATGAGAGAGAATAGTGTGAGTGTATGTGTGTACAATGTGTGTGTGTTTAGGGGGTTAGGTAGAAAGTAAGGAATGACTAAAATGCCCCTCAGTATATTTGTTCATTTTAATCTAAATCGTTAGATGGAAGAAGGATGGATGGTTGAGATCTTGTTATTTGTTCTTTAGATAAATGTTGTTTCGTATTGAACTTTTCTCGTAAGCTTATTTAACATAAGCTTTGTTCGGCTTATATAACATAAGCCACATTTTTGTGGCTTATTTTGACACTTATGGGCTTATATAACATTGTCAATGTTATATAAGCCCATAACTTTCAAAATAAGCCACAAAATTGTGGCTTATTTTATATAAGCCAAACTCATATAAGCTAATAAGCCCATATATAAGCTGAAACAAACACCCCCTACGTATAAATAGAGTAAACTGCAAAAAATCATCTTTGTGGTTTGTTGAATTTGGCACTAATCATTCGTTGCTGATATTGTTGGCAGATATCCCTTGCCAATGGGAACGAATGATATATATTCATTTTCCTTCTCAAACTCTCATTTTCGCTCGGCGTTTCACCGGAGCCACCGTTACAACCGCCGCACCATCAGCATTCACTTCGCTGCCACCACATCACCGTCATTTACGTTGTCTCCACGCCATTTTTATCATTCGAATAGACGGATTAAGTACATCGGTTGTGGTGATGAATTAATCACAAATTGTTATTCTAAGAGATTGATTTCTAATTGAAAAGATGTATTTGTAATCAATGGAGGAATGATAAAAGTGAATTTATTGTCATTGTTTTGTGCATTTTATTTAAATAAATAATAAAAAATTAATAATAAAAGGGTTGATGATGAAGATGTGTGTCTAACGGTGTGGTTGATTATATAGTTTGGGAAAAAAAAAACTTAAAAAGGTGTTTAGACATTATTGAAGAAGTTTGGGGGTGTTTAAGTAAGTTAATAGGGGTAATATACTAATATGATCATTTCATTTAGTGGGGGGATGTAATATGTAAGACGTTTGCCATAATAGAGATGATATTTGGCAAATTAAACAAACCACAATGATGACAGTTGCCAATAATATCTGTTAGGGATGATTAGTGCCAAATTCAACAAACCACATTGATGATTAATAAATTATCAAATATTTGAGTAAACAATGCAAAGTGTTTTGCTGTGAGAACAAGTGAATAAGAAGCTCAGCCAGTAGTAACAGTTGATTCATAGAATTTCATATATGATCATGTATTGTTTCTTTTATCAAGTTAAAACGGACTGTAAAGTTGATACACAAACTAAATTTCGTCTACCAAGCAGACAAACTATATAAACAGCAACTAAATGGTATCTAGAACTTCCATAATTCAAATTTTGGATGTAAAGAACAAACGACTATAAACAAACAAAATGATAGACCAATCTCTTTGAGCTCATAAATTAGTCGTTACACATATTTGATAATGTTCCAAGACTCCTTAATCATCGAGTAAACCAAAATGTCGACAACATGTGAGTCACCAAACATCTTTTACAATATCCTGATATCATGTGAAAGCTAGCAAAGGTGTCTGCGACATGATGCATGATTGGAGTAGAACTTCTATTGCATATTATACAAGTCACTATGAATGCACTGTTTTGGATTTAGGAAATTTAATAACTAACAATATAAGAAAAAATGTTAATAGATCACTAATCAAGAACCAAATGAATAAAGATGAATGACCAGGTGGTACACATAACATTAACCTTTGACTTCCTAGTTCCCACAGCAGAGAGGGAGCAAAATACTGTGTATGACGTGCAGACTTGCAGTAAACGCAGTACACTGCCGCAAAAACCGGTTGGTACTAACCTAAAAAAATATAACCCACTGAAGTAGAATATTTTGAAACAGAAAGGAGAACTTACAACCTCCATACTTTTCTATTACATGATGTTTACCTGATCAATAGCTTATGGATCTACTCTATGTGGATGTATGTTTTATTTTTTACGGGTAAACTTGCAACCTCCTTGCTTTTCAAGCTGAACTATAAGCCAAACAAACGTGATTCCTTTTGAGATGCAAGTGGGGATGTGCAGGTTGTGGATTTTCAAACAGGCTCGTAAAGACCCAACATGTGACCATCAATACATCGCATTGCAGCGACCTGTCAACAATGCAATAGAATTAGAGGCGTTACTTTGGTTTATTAATAACAAACAGAGGAGGTTGAATGTTATAAATGGGCTCATTCTCATTGACTTTTAACTGTTTATAATTTATATCGGCATTCTACAAAACACAACAAAATATATGATATAGCTCTCGCATGGTATGCAGTCAATTGAAGTCAGATGAGTGGTATAAGGGCATTATTATTACCTTTCCATGGACCTCGTATTTAATAGGGCCATCCATCTCTGCACCTAAAGCCATAAGTTTAGTCACGGAACTATTAATGTCGGTCACGGTGAACGATAACATTGACGAGAATCCCTTCTGAACTGCAATGTCACTGTAAATAGTGAACATAAAATCAGAAATCAAACACTTATATACAGGTCTGAAATTTAGGAAGGCCTCACAACGACAGAAATTTGCAATCTGGTAACATTTATAATACTACGCTATGCCTATCTGATAAAAATGGATATGAAAATCCACAGTTAATAAAACTAAAAGGTAACAATGAAATGATAATATGAAACTCATGTCCGATGGCTGTCAAACACGAAAACTAGGGGGCACATATTTAGTTAGCTCGGTATATGTTTTTCTTTTTCACAACTTATTGTGTTCTTTCTAGTTACTACTATCAGTTTTGCTTTAGACTTGTATATACACATACATAAAAGGACTCCAAAACTGTAGGTCTTTAGATTATGAGTTCGTATCCATATATCACAAACCCATAACCTTGCAATGTAGAAGCATTGAAGTTTACCATATGAAAAGTGTTACAGATATAAAAAATAAATAAATAAATAAACTTTGATATTAATAATTAGTCTTAGCTTCGTATAAATCCTCTATAGAATGTCAATCTTCACATAAAAGCAGAACAAGTTTATCTTTGATGCACCTCTAAAACACTTGTGAACTCCAAGTTCAGTTGCTTCTGCATGATTGTATTTCTTAACTCGATGTCATGCACATGCATTCATGACATCAACTGCATCATACAATTATCAAGTAACAACCTATATTATTTTAACATGTGACAGTGCTACAAGCTATAGAATAATCGCTCTTCAGAGACAATAACAGAACAAACAGTCTTCCTTTTTGACCCATCTTTTGTAAGGAAAAAAAATTGTGTCTCAATGCATGTAAAGCTTTCAATCTTTTTTAGCCATTGCCCATTGGGATGCAAGTAGCCTATGTATATCACCATTTTAATCACTATGCGAAGGTCAGAACTTAAAAGTGCTAAACATACAAGTATACAACGGAAAATGAAAATTTATTTAACCACTCAGGGGTGACCTAGTGGCAAAAGGCTTGTGACTATCATCACTAAAATGTGAGGTTCAAGTTCAATTCTTGCTAGGTGCAAACAACCTGAAGTGGCCATGTCAACCTCCTGAAAAGGGAGGGTTTTACCTTTGTGTGGCGGTGGATTTAAACCCCATGGATTAGTTGGCCTAAAGATCGGAAACCATGGTTACCCAAAAAAAAAGTTATTTACACCCGATGAATCAAGCATAAATGTGTGTTGCATACGTGAGGAAGATCCAAATTTCTCAGTTTTACAAACCGGTCGCCCAAGAAGATGCTACCCAACCCGGCTAAACCGTCAACTTGCTTGGTTAAGCCAGTTTGTTACGATTTTCATGTACACCCCTATTATAGAGATGGTGGTTTCGTCCAATTTGCTTATGAATGGGTCCATTTGGGTTGTGTTATCATCTCAGGTCATATCCAATAATGTAATGGCCCTTTTTGACACTTACTAAGTAGACATTTAATAACAATCCCATTATAACCCATATATATAATGCAACAGCGTTTATTCACTTGCTTGGCTAAATAAGATTTTATGAGCTTAGGATTCAGAAACCATATGTCGAAAGGTTATGACAAATAAAAAAGAATGTCAGACAATATTAAAATTCAAACTTCCATAACAATGTCAAATTAAATTAATTGGATTTTCATGTTCTCAGGATAGACATTCTATCTTATGCTTTCTTCGCTGCCTTCTCCTTTGCATAGACAGTCCTTGAATTTTTTTTGTTAAACAACATAGTTTTGCTACCCATGTAAGTTTATAATAGTTTTGAGTTCAAAACTAGAATATGAAACTTAAGAAAAAATGTCACCTTGGTGGTTCTTTTTGTTCTTGTAACCTTTTACTCTCATTTTAAATTGTCTTTTTGGATATACATCATCATGAGAACTCATGCCGATAAACTTGTCAGTAACAATACTTTGATAGATGATGTGATATTTTTTACACTATCCTACATAAACTGTTGTTGCTACAGTCGAGAAGTTGATGAGTGCACTAGGACATTATTATTAAAGACAACTTAAAATGACTCTTATTAAATTCAAGTACCAAACTCACTAAAAACAACTATCAAACTCACACGGCAGCAAACATATACATTCTAAGAAAAAGAGGGAAGGGCAGGGTAGAAGAAGGCGTATCAACGTTGAAAGCACAAAATTTTCAAACAAAGTAAGTCTGCATACTTTGAGTACTAATATTTTGTGGCGTTCTTGTATATTTTTCATAACCCTTCACCATATAGTTTTAAATGAGGAATAAGTACAACTTTACCGTTACAAACCTTATGCACATCTGGAAGTGCAAAGAAGGTGGGTCCGTGATGGGTCGAAACAGACTTGTGTAGAGATGGTTCATTTTTGGTACGACCCAAAAAGGGTCAGTCAAGTTTTGTTAATTATTAAGAAACTTTTCGGCTTACCGAAAAGATTCAAAATAAGCCAGAGCTCATGAAACATAAGCCCAAAATCAAATAAGCCATAAGCCGAAACAAACAAACACCCCCTTAGGAGCAATAAAACCTAACTTTATCATATAATAATAATCTTAATAACAATGTATTACAGAAAGTATAGTAAAAGAGAATATGAAATACTACCTGGAAGAATGCATGAGGGCGAGCTTGAGATGACCGGATTGAAGTTCAGCCCAACGGAGAGTACAAACATTTACACTGAAATCANACAAACAAACACCCCCTTAGGAGCAATAAAACCTAACTTTATCATATAATAATAATCTTAATAACAATGTATTACAGAAAGTATAGTAAAAGAGAATATGAAATACTACCTGGAAGAATGCATGAGGGCGAGCTTGAGATGACCGGATTGAAGTTCAGCCCAACGGAGAGTACAAACATTTACACTGAAATCAAGTCCTTCTTTATAAAACTTTGCTGCTTTTGGTACATCTTTGTGTAACTGCAGTATGTATCGAAATGATGCCGCCATTGCCGCCGGTCGAGTGATGGTGATTGTCGTTTGTGACGGGAGGTTTTCAACACACACGCCATGAAGGTAAGTAATTGGGTCTCTAAGGCCCAGTGTTTTTAGCCCAATGTTTTTATTTTCTGTAAGGCCCAGGTAGACTAGTGGGCTGTTTGTCCAAATAACTAGATAGCCTCGTTTTAGCCTACCGGTCCTCACTAAGCTCCGCCCTTGTAAGTAATTGTACCCTCGCTTTAGCCTCGTTTCTATATCTTCCATCTTCGCTTCGGGGTCTAAAGCTAGAAGTTGTTGCAACATTTCTTGGAAAATTCTTGTGAAGAATAAGTGGTCGATAAGTTTGAAGATTGTTGATTTTTTTTTCTTTTCTTTCTTTGTCGGGTGGACGTGGCAATTCATCGTCTCCAAATAGCTCGGGTTCTTCTCCAGTTAGCCATCATTGGGTTCTTACAATTGTCGAATCGAGATGTTACCATTTATGTTTGTCTTTCAAAAAAACCCAAGCTTTCTCGTGAGCAAATATTCTCGATTCGTTTTGATTATACGTGTCTTGAACACATGTCATCATACTGGAAGCATCGATGAACACTTCGGGTTGTTTTTGGGGTTGTTGGTATTGTTGTTAGGAAAGTTGGGGTTGTTGGGATTGTTGTTTTTGTTGTATTTGTAATTTACTTTTTTGGAGTTGTTGTTGAAGTTGAAATTGGACGAATAGAAATGGGTAAAAATTGGTCAAGTGGTTTGAGGTTTGGTATGACATACCAGATGGAGGATAGATGAAGATGAAGAATTTGATATTTAATTTTGCGGGTTGTTGAGCATTTGATTAATCCATGAATTGTTATCCTTTTTGTGTGTTAGAGTTAGAAATAAAAAGAAGTATTGTTTAGATTTGTAGGTAGAAGCGTGTGTTAAAACTTAGTGATTTAATGAGTATTTATAGGATTTTTAAAGGGAAAAAAAGTGAGTAAAAGAAGTGTTTGTTTAAAAAAAACGAGTATAATTTTAAATGCAGCGGATATTGTTTCTTTTAAACACAAATTTATCTGTTGGAAATGAATAGAAATAAAAACTTAAAAAGTTGTATGTATAACTTGCGCCACGGCTACGAGGCCACAACGTATAAAGCAAGAGGCGATTAGGTGGCTCGCGCCATAGATTTATGGCACCACCGTACCGAGTGTTGTAAGATCAAATAATTGAATATCACTATAAAATACCAACCTTGTTCTATGAATGTGAAAACTTTGATAGGATATAAATGTAGAATGATGTCATACAGAAGAAAAAGTAAATGATATGGGATGTTTATGATGTAAAAGTCGCATGATTCTTCAATTTTACCCTCGACTTCAATCTAACTTGGTTATGTTAACATCACTTGTGTTATCTGTATAAATAAATAACATCTAAAAAGTACGCGGTATTGGTAATTGTATAATGGGTGCAATACCAAACAATTCAAATCAACACAGATAAAAATAATGATGTACATTGACAATTTTCATTTTTAATGAAATGTAATGTTTAGGCAATGTTGCAACACTTGCCTAGTGGGAAAGAACCAAATACTATTCAGCTGGCTGGAAAACTACTCGAGGGGCCACATTTAACTCCCATTTGGCTCCACAAACTATTACCACTTGCGATTAATGTCCCCTTCGGCCCTTCTGATAAAAGGAAAACCAAAAGTATGTGGATTGAATTGATTCAGTAAAAGTCGATAAACAAATGCACCGACTAAATGACACAAGAAAGAAAAGCTAAAAATATGTGGATTTGAATCATTTTTTGTTTCACCTGTTCAGCTTTTTCTTAAAGTTACGCTAAAAAGACATAGCTTTACAAATAAGGATGGAATCACGAATCGTTTATTCTGCCGTAAATATGTATACGCGATGACAAGTAGCAATTTTGCGGGAAATTTTAATGCGTGTCCATATACTGTTACGAGTAACATTTTGTAGTTAACCCATATACCAGATTCATGTATCTTGTTTGTTTACGAATCTCTTGTATGGTACTAGTTCAAAGATGAAGAGGTTCGATGTAGATGGTTTCTGTTTGGCTTATGGCCAATAGTTTGAGCCGTAGCTCAGTTGCCTTTATTTGACTTATGTCATTTGGCATGATTTTATTAAAAATAACGTTTTAGTACAATTAAATAACTAGTACAGTAACGTTTAGTACAATTAATTAACGATAGGGTGTTGATATGCATACCTTTGGCTCACCTTTTACCCATCCTGACCCATCTTTTACTTCATCTATTAATGGTACAAGGAAAAAAAAATATCAGTTTATGTTTTATAGCTTTTGTTTTTTATCAGTTTATGTGTCGTATTTTTTATACCAATTCAATTTTTTTTAATTTTATTTTATTATTTATTTATTTTTATTTTTTTTAAATATATGTTCGGTTTTATTTCATCAAAATAGAATTTACATAGTGGTCGAAGGCAAACGAGCAACAAGCTGCGCCGCTAGCCCTTTTTGGATTGCAAAGCTAACTCTTTTGAAAACTACATCCGTGGATCTATTTTTTAATCAAATTTTACATTTTATGTTCTAAACTTTTTGTTTCGTAATTTTTTAATATAAACAAAATTAAAAAAAAAAATTCAAAAACCTTTAAATCACTTTAGGAGTATGGATATCCAAACCTTTAACTATAGTTTTTAACTATAGTTGTAACGTTTATTAATCACGTCTACTTACAATTTAATACTATCGTTTAATTTTTTGCACTGTTAAGTGAATTTGAAGAAGACATGGAAATGTTAGGAAAATGGGGCGGCATCCAGGTCCACCGATATTGCTTTAAACATGTGACGATCTTAAACCATTTTAAACCACCAAAGGTTTTGGGTGGAAGTGGAACCCATTATATGCATTTTCTATGTTTCAAAATTATTTATGTTTTTAACGTACGTTTTAATTAGAGGAATATTCAAGGAATTGAATATCAACATTTGTAAATACTAGAAGATGCATAATATGTTCTAAGCTAATATGTTTTGAGCATGGACGGAACTATTAAGGGACCGGGGAGGGCCCCGGCTCCCCCAAACTTTGCGACGTCTAGTGTAAAAATTATAGGTTTTAGGGGTAATTTAGTTGTGGTTACAAACAAATCTCCGATTCGGCCCTCCCAAAATAAATGTTCAAGTTCCGTCTATGGTTTTGAGGTTTGTTAATAACAACTATGTGAGTTTTGTTTAAACATATTTTTAAATACGAAATTACTTAAGTTCAAAAAAAATACGAAATTACTTGATACTATACATCTTATCAAAATTTATTTACATTAACTATATGCGTTGAAATCATGTGTCTGTTTTATTTTGAATATTGTTAATTAAGGAAAGGTTTTGAATATTGTTAAGGCAAGTGATACTTCCACATACACATTTACTTCACCCACATAAATTTACACATAAAGTTAGTGGGCCCACTAGCCTCATACAACTAAAATGTATGTGGATGAAGTAAAAGTTCATGTTAATTGAGGAAAGTATAAACAAGAACCATAGAGTTATTGTTAACCCTTAAACTATTAAATATAAGACTGAGTGTAATTGTCAAATTTTCATTACATCCACCTCAGCGTCACATCAATTTTTCAGCACGTTACATAGCCCATCTCTTAACATCCGTAGTGGTGACCAGTTGACCACCTAACCAAACACATAAAATACACCGGTTAATACATGCACATCCCACGATATACCGCACCCCACACGTAAACAAAAAAGAATGCAATTTATTAGATAGTTTGCACCAACGAACCAATCCAAACTTCTCCCCTCGACGAGCAATGGTGGACACCTGTTATGCGAGACGACACGTTGAGGGTGCCCAACACGAGTGATGCATGATCCATTACGCACGATCTAATATTTTGAGCTATGTTTATAAAATTTCTAGAGGAGTATATATCTACATCTTATAACGCAAGATCCTTTATAGCTTGCTATTGTTGTGTTATAGTTGAGCCACATTATTTTAAGTGTAAGCTCTTAACCTTCATGTATTTTAAGTTAGTAATCTTAAATCCCACACTCTCTCTTGTTATCTTAAAATAGTTGTCCAAATACAAAAAAGGAAAATAATTTGAAAAAAAAAAAAAAAAAAAAAAAAAAAGCCTACTCCATCCGTACCAAAATGTAAGTTAATTTTAAATTTTTGAATCAAATTTAAACTTAAATATTTTTGTTTGTATTATATAATATTTGATGCAAAATATATAAATAAATTATATCGTAAATGTATTTTCACTAATATAATTTTTATCAAGTATTATATAATATAAATAAAAATATTTAAAGTTATTAAAATTGATATTTAAAAAATCAAAATAAAGACTATAATATTAACTTAAACGGAAAAGGTAATAGAGCAAACTATACCATTGGTCGTTTAGTTGTATAAAAACNAAAAAAAAAAAAAAAAAAAAAAAAAAAAAAAAAAAAAAAAGCCTACTCCATCCGTACCAAAATGTAAGTTAATTTTAAATTTTTGAATCAAATTTAAACTTAAATATTTTTGTTTGTATTATATAATATTTGATGCAAAATATATAAATAAATTATATCGTAAATGTATTTTCACTAATATAATTTTTATCAAGTATTATATAATATAAATAAAAATATTTAAAGTTATTAAAATTGATATTTAAAAAATCAAAATAAAGACTATAATATTAACTTAAACGGAAAAGGTAATAGAGCAAACTATACCATTGGTCGTTTAGTTGTATAAAAACAAATACGAGTAATAAACAAGAAGCACAAGAAGTACGTAATATAAAAAGGCGAGTCACACACTTCGTGGCATACCAAACTGCATGACACACCGTCACAACTCACAAGTACGAATATACCCCTTCACGCGCATAGCTCCATCATCCTAATCCTAGATATTTTCCAACACCAATTCAATCTCAACCGTCGATCAAATAAATAAATATTCCAAAAAACAACAAATTAAATAAACCTGTATCGCGCTGTTTATTAGGGTTCAAAAAACAAGATATAGATTCTTCGTATCAGTTTCTCTCCCCACAATTCTCACACATTGTGTTTATTTTTATAAAATATTATAAATAAAAGTAAAAATAAACCGGTGTTGATTGTTGAAGGAGATTTTAAAAATAATAACAATAATCATGTGTGAAGATTTAACGGTGGGCTCACCTTCTGTTGTTGCCGTTGAAGGTTGGTTTGTTATTTTTATCGATTCACATTTTGATTGGTTGCCAAATTCTATCAAGCGAGTATAAAGACCTATCTTTCCCGGTTATATGTGTTAAAAAAAAAAAANTTTATCATATAAATACCCATTCACTCACACAAGTATGTGGCACACTACCACTACTCTATATAATCTACAATACACTTCTATTAGCAAAAAAAATAAAATAAAATAAAAAATGTCGGGCGACAACAACAAAGACGACGACTCGTTAACAAATCTTCTCGGTGGGTGGAATAACCAATACGCGGGTTCTTCCTCAAATCCAAATTGGAATAACCTAAACGAGGGTTCGTCGTCAACTCCGAATTGGGGTAACCCAAATGAATTCGGTATGTCGAGTCAAGAAGTTTTCGCACAACATCAAGCTTTCCAATATTGGACCGAAAGCCAACAAAACACCTTAAATTCCAATTTCCAAAATCTTCAATTCACTCAACCATCACAACAATCCCAAACGGAAACAAATGAAGTTCCGAAAACACCTACTTTTCCTCTAAAACCAAAAAGTCGTGGAAAATGAAAGGCAAAAAATCCAAAGACCCTGTAGAAGACGAGGAAGAAGAAGCTGAAAACGTGAGGCATCATTGGACGCCAAGTGAGGAAAAATTGCTTGCCGAGTGTTGGGTGGCATGTTCAGAGGATCCGCGTGTCGGGCTTTCCCAATCTAAGGATACGTTATGGCAACGGATAGGAGGTGAGTTCAATAGAATAAATTCAGAACCCCGCAACAAAGATATGCTACAATCCAAGTGGAAAACGTTGAACCGTGATTGCAATAAGTTCAACGCTGCTTTCAAATGGGCGCAACGCGAGCAAAAAAGTGGGCTCGACACTACAGGCAAGGATCCAAACTATGTGGCGTTGGTCAATATGGAAAAGGACCGAATCATCAAGAAATATGGGTTGCCTCCTCGTCAAGNTTTTTTTTTTTTTTTTTTTTTTTCGTATTGTAATGTGTTGATCGAATTAATGTTATGGTTTTAAATAAATGAAGTATTTGTTAAAGTTTGGGGTTGAAATTGAAAATAATTGAGGTGAAGGTAGTTAATGTGAGTTATTGTACCATGGTATTTTTTGATGAGTTAAGGTTAAAAGGTTAAAGCTGACGTGACACTTGGCAACTTACCTTGCTCTAAATAGAGCAAATTATACCATTGGTCGTTAAGTTCTATAAAAAAAACAAAGAAACAAGAAGCACAACAAGTACGTAATATAAAAAGGCGAGTCACACACTTCGTGGCATACCAAACTGCATGACACACCGTTACAACTCACAAGTACGAATTTACCCCTTCACGCGCATAGCTCCATCATCCTAATCCTAGATATTTTCCAACACCAATTCAATCTCAACCGTCGATCAAATAAATAAATATTCCAAAAAACAACAAATTAAATAAACCTGTATCGCGCTGTTTATTAGGGTTCAAAAAACAAGATATAGATTCTTCGTATCAGTTTCTCTCCCCACAATTCTCACACATTGTGTTTATTTTTATAAAATATTATAAATAAAAATAAACCGGTGTTGATTGTTGAAGGAGATTTTAATAATAATATTAATAACAATCATGTGTGAAGATTTAACGGTGGAGTCACCTTCTGTTGTTGCCGTTGAAGGTTGGTTTGTTTGTTATTTTCCTCGATTCACATTTTCGTCATTTAATATGTTTTTATCATGTTTATGTTCTATTAGGTAAAATTTGATTGTTTTAATCGTGTCATATGATGTGGACATCGTTTCACATAAGTTTGTGTGGATCTGAGTTTCTGTGACTGCTGCATCTTACGTCCATGTAATGAGATCTGTGTTTTTTGAATGTAAAATATTAGAAATTTTTTTGTCTATACATATGATCTGAAGAAAGGTTTGATTTCGGTTTTGTATAAAGACCTAAAAGAATATACTGTAATTGTCTTATTTTTATAAAAGAGGAAAATTATAGTACTCCGTATTGTTTCATAAATGGGAAAAAATTTCATATGTTAGCTAAAACTGGAGGGTATCTTTTCATTCATATTTCCATTATTGAATATTATATTACCATCGCTTTTCACAATTTTTTTTTTTTTTTTTTTTTTTTTTTTTTTTTTTTTTTTTTTTTTTTTTTTTTTTTTTTTTTTTTNCAGTTTGAAACTCGTTGATTATCATGTTGCACTTTCGTATAGTCGGAATAAGTTTTAGGGGAAATTTGTTGAAATTGTATATACTTTGAGTAAATGACCACTTTATGATTCATAGGAAATTAGGAATATGCGATTTCTGAGTCATACATTCACAAACAATTATTTATGTTTATACTTGTGGACTTTAATTTGTTGATTTTGGAAGTATTAATCATTGACTGACTATTGGTTTGAACTTTGAAGTATAGCCCATTTATACACAATTATTGATGCTCAAATACCAGATGGTCCTAAGTCTACCTAATATCGTATTAGTAATAACCAAGTGTTTTAGGTATTACCCTACCATGTGTGTTTGTACTAAATTTGTGGCATTTTTTGATGTAGTAAATACACGATGAAGAGACAATGGTGTACTACAAACATATTGTTTGATTACTGGCATATATATTTAGTACATACATAATTAATATCTAGGAGCAACTATTAAATTGTTCTTTATCGTATAGGTGGTAACATGACCAATGTCAATTCTGCCGTTCCCTTGCTTAAAAAAAAAAAAAAAAAAAAAAAAAAAAGTTTTTTTTTCCGAAAGTTGCATTGCAGTTCCCCTGCAATTTTTTGCTTTTAGTATTTGACCCTGTTTTATACTCCCTCCGTCCCAAATTATATGTCCATTTTCAAATTTTACAAAGTTTAAGAAAGGTGGGTCCATTACAGTGTTAACAAATAGAATTTCATTCTCACCCACTTAAAAGTATTTTGATTGGTTGTTATTAAAAGCGGACATTAAATTTGGGACAACCAAAACTAACAAAGTGGACTTATATTTGGGACGGAGGGAGTAGTTCTTTTTCAGGTTTCTACTTTTGGATAATTATGATCTATTAAAGTTAATTAGCTAGTTTTGGCAAATGGTCATGCATGTGGCTATAGAAAAATTTGTTTGAATTAGCAAGGGTCCTTTTCATATATTGCCATCTAATTACTTGTTATTAATATAGAACCGTTGGGCCTGCTAAGATATTAGTCATTTAGTCCTATCATTAAATATTCGCATGCCACTAGTCCACTACTTTTGCTTGTCAAGATGCGTCTCTTTTCCAAATTCCAAATATAATATCTATGTCCATTTGCTGGTGCAATTATTGATAATACTGTATTGCCTTTAATTAAGTCAAAAGGGACCCTTGATGCTGGAATTTTGAACTTATTTTGCATATATTGATAAATAATCTATTAAATTCATGTGTGTTGCAATTTTTTTATTTTTTATTTTTTTTTAGTTATTACCGGAAGATATTCATGTGTGGCGAATATGCGATTTTTTCTTTTGGTTATTAATTCTTTGCTCTTTTTAATGTTTAGTATGCAACTTTTCACTTTGAACCATAAGTCTTAAGAAAATTTTATGTTCAACCTAACTCGTATGTCATGCTTAATACCAACATCTCAAACCAACTTAGGATAAAAGCATCCTAGATACAGCACGAAAATCATAGGAGAAACTCAAACCTTATTGGGAATAATATTATGTTAGGCATACAAGGTTCCCTTTGTATGATATTTCTATGTTTTGCAAATTTTATTAATACTTGAACTCAAATTATTTCCTGCCATAGATGGTGCGTGATTGACATTAAATGATACACATATAGAAATTGGAAACATCTGTTTCATATCAGTAACTAATTGTGTCTATTATTGTTTGTTTATTACTAAACTTATCAATGCTCTGAGGACCAGTCCTTTACTAGACAAGAGTTGCTTAAATCTAACTATAAATGTGTGAAAATTAAACTCGTAAGTCCTACATATTTGCAGTTAAGAATTCAACGGCTGATGGAAAGAAGTACATAACATCCGAGGAGTTACAGAAGCACAATAAGGCTAATGACCTATGGATCTCGATTCAGGGCAAAGTGTACAATGTTACAGAATGGGCCAAAATACACCCTGGTGGGGACATTCCTCTCATGAACCTTGCTGGTCAGGATGTAACAGATGCCTTTATTGCTTTTCACCCGGGCTCAGCGTGGCAACACCTCAATAAACTCTTCACTGGGTATCACTTAAAAGATTACCAAGTTTCAGAAGTCTCGAAGGATTATAGAAAGCTTGCTTCTGAGTTTGCAAAAGCTGGGATGTTTGAAAAGAAAGGGCATGGCGTATCAACACATCTTTTCATTGTTAGTATATCCATTATTGAATAAAATATTACTTTCAGTTTGAAACTCGTTGATTATCATGTTGCACTTTCGTATAGTCGGAATAAGTTTTAGGGGAAATTTGTTGAAATTGTATATACTTTGAGTAAATGACCACTTTATGATTCATAGGAAATTAGGAATATGCGATTTCTGAGTCATACATTCACAAACAATTATTTATGTTTATACTTGTGGACTTTAATTTGTTGATTTTGGAAGTATTAATCATTGACTGACTATTGGTTTGAACTTTGAAGTATAGCCCATTTATACACAATTATTGTTGCTCAAATACCAGATGGTCCTAAGTCTACCTAATATCGTATTAGTAATAACCAAGTGTTTTAGGTATTACCCTACCATGTGTGTTTGTACTAAATTTGTGGCATTTTTTGATGTAGTAAATACACGATGAAGAGACAATGGTGTACTACAAACATATTGTTTGATTACTGGCATATATATTTAGTACCTACATAATTAATATCTAGGAGAAACTATTAAGTTGTTCTTTATTGTATAGGTGGTAACATGACCAATGTCAATTCTGCCATCCTCTTGCTAAAAAAAAAACTACAAAGTTGCATTGCAGATCCCCTGCAATTTTTTGCTTTTAGTATTTGACCCTGTTTGGCTGTTTTATAGTTCTTTTTTTCATGTTTCTACTTTTGGATAATTATGATCTCTTAAAGTAAATTAACTAGTTTCGGCAAGTGGTCATTAATGTGGCCATAGAAAATTTTGTTTGAATTAGCAACGGTCCTTTTCATATATTGCCATCTAATTACTTGTTATTAATATAGAACCGTTGGGCCTGCTAAGATATTAGTCATTTAGTCCTATCATTAAATATTCGCATGCCACTAGTCCACTACTATTGCTTGTCAAGATGGGCCTCTTTTCCAAATATAATATCTATGTCCATTTGCTGGTGCAATTATTGATAAATNATAATTCCTGTTTATTACTAATTAGATTAGATCTAAAATGTATATCCTAAAAGATATCAAATGATATCTGAAGTATTTTGTATTGTGGCCAAACTGTCTAACCTGTATATCATAGGAATCACCCCAAACAATCTAATCTGTGTATCACAGGAATCACCCAACATACCCAGTCCATCACAGTATGCTCACTGTTAGTTTGTCGAACATTTGGAACGATGTCTTGTTGTCCGTATGAAAAAGTTTGTATGGATATTTTACAGTCACTCCTAAATCCAAAGCAAATAGTTTGTATTTGATAAGTATGTTTTTGATAAAGTTTGGATGGATGTATGCTATCTTCCAAATCAGTGAAATGGTAATAATCGGGTAAAAGGATAAGATTTTCCCTGTTCACCTTACCTGGGGACGACAAATTTCTTTGACTTACATGTATGCGGTCTCATCGGGTTAATCCTAGGACGGCAGGACCGTTTCTGACCTTTCCATGACCACCCCCAAATGTACACACCTAGCGATGTTTGAATCTTTGACTTCTTATGAGTAAACAAAGAACATGTATGCCATTGGTTGTGGTAAAAAAAGCATGTGAAAAAACTCAAAAAGAGTAACGTTATACTCATTCTACATACTATTAAGTCTGTTGATGCATGATTTTATTCTTTTTTATTCGTTTGGGCCTAGGCTTATGTTCAGTCCATACATAATGAGACCATTCAATACTTGGCCCAAGATGTGAAAAGGCTTGAGTCACTTTTATAATATTTTTTTTTGGGCCTTATGGTTGGGTTTACTTCAGCCCACCTTATACTTTCACTTACAAATGCAGTGAGTTAATTCTTGCAACAATAATTCCAGTGCTAAACCTCTTTTTGAGGAAGAGTGATATCATATGTACGATCACATATATCTTGCAACAATAATTCCAGTGCTTCCCTAATTAAAAGTAAACCTTTTTATTGTGGTGGAACGTCAGTATAGTGGCGGTGAGGGTGGCGCGTGGTTGTGATACGTGGCGCGTCGCGCACTCACGAGCTCCAGAAACTATGTAGACAACCCGATGTATTGATTCGGCAAATAAAACATAATGCCGGAAAATTTTCCGGCGACGAATGTTGGCCAGACGGCAGCGCCTGTGTTGCCGGAGAAGACAACCGGCAAATGTGTAGAGAGAGACAGAGAGATAAAGCATAAGTGCTGTGTGTGTGAGAATGAAAAATGAATGAAAATATGGGGTTTTTATATGTTTTTTAGAAGTACTAAAGTATGACAAATAAATGTCAAGGGACAGAAAAGAAAAAGGGAGCAGAGGGACTAAAACTGCAAATGTGGCTAAACTTTTCATAAAAACAGCCCGGGACCCATTTGATATATCAAACAGACTCGAAACATTACGAAACTTGCGCCGTTGTTCACGAAATAATTTTTCCAACAAAAATGACTATAAATACGCATAACTTTCTCAAAGTTAATTTATTTGTCAAATTCGATTCGTTTCCTAATTTATAGGTTTTCAATATGTGTTGGTATTTTCTATGAAAACGCAAAACCTCCCGCAGCAACGCGCGGGTTCCAACGCTCGTATATATACTAAAACACAATAGCCTTTCCGACCATTTTGTGTTATAATATTCAGAAATTAGTAGCCGACCTATTATTTTATTCTAATTTTATGGGCTTAACTGTTGTGCTTTTGTTGGTCCAGCGTAGCCATCAGGGAAGATATGAAATGGCCCAAATTAAAGATTACGATTCAAAAAAAGCGGATGGGCACATTATTCTATTAGAAATACTTTTTATATACCCAAATATCCCTCAAGTATTCAACAAATAAACATTACAAAATATATTACAAATACTCATTTTTATACATCAATAAAAATTTTATAACAAATCAAAATAATAAAAAGATATCTAACAACAACAAAAAAAAAAAAAAAAAAAAAAAACGTCCTAAAAAGCCCCGCCGCAACGCGCGGTACCATACCCTTGTTCAACAATCAGAACAATGTTATACATAGCTTGATAAAAAGAAACAATTTACTAGTGATGTACGTTTTAATCAACCAAATTTTGATAAAATAATATTAAAAAACTTTCTAAAGGCATTTATTAGTTTCCTATCACTTTTCTCTCTCGCATTATCGCACCAAAGGGATTGGCCCTTTGCCGCCCAAAACCAAAACAGCTAGTGCATTTGGACCCTTACAAGGATTCGTTTAATAAGATTAAGCATTGTAGTTTTTTTTTCCTTTTTTTTTTTTTGTTTAGAGCGTTCGAATAAACACTGTATGTCTTTATTGAGTTTTTTTCGAAATGTTCAAAAGTTATACAACAACTGAGTAAATATTTTTGTTCTTTACGCGTAATGTACTATAATTAATCACATTTCTCCGAAGGCGTAAAGGTCATATAATAACACCAATTAACCACGTTACAAATAGTAAGCAGCTAGCTTACTATATACTTTATCCCCCTAATCAACCACTATAGCTATCACCTATAGAAGACATGAAATATCATTAACTTATTCTAAAGGAATAGATCTATATATCTCTACCACATTCCATCAAATCCAATTTTCTATCACAACTAATCAGGATCAGAGTCTAACATTATCGCCGTATGTGACTATTATGTTCTTTATACTGTATATATTAGTTATAATCCAATTATATTACCTTAGTATATTAGTAACACATCACAAAAACTGACAAAACATAATTTAACCACAGATAATCTTACATCACTTTTTTACTCCTTAGACCTATGATGTTTCTGTTGGTTTTCCGAACACTAAGGGAAGATCCCGGTACACGAGATACCAATGGCTTGCCTTGGTATTGTTTTTGAGCTCCGAACAACATGCCATAGGTTCAGCCACTCCTCAATTTGCCATTCATACCATCTCGCCCTTCAGATTTCACCATACGAGCGTGTTGGTGTTTCTACTTATTTAGTTTTATTTTATGTTTTTTTTTTTGTGAGTGAGTGTGTATTTTGTGTTGTTTGGATGTTATTGAGACTCCAGCATGCGTCGTTTAGTGATTTGACATACATGTGACAAGCACCCGGGGCTTGAACAAATCTGCAAGTAACTTATACGGGAACTTATATCACGGAAAGCTATTGCAATGATGAAAAACACATAACGCCATCACCATGCTTGTAACAGCTCGAATTATGATCTCATGATCATAAAGCATACAATTGTACATAGTTCTTTTCCCTAAATAAGGCCAGAGGATAGAAAAGAAAACCAAATGTCCGAGTGACATAAAAGTTTAACTTGTCGAAAAAAAAAAAAAAAAAAAAAAAAAAAAATCATAGAACTATACCCACACACCCCCCATTTCCTTAAGTCAATCAATAATTAGATTAAAACTACAACAAGGTTAATAAAACGTACGCGCCCCAGCGGCCAGCCATCTTTTTTTATAAAAGGCCACACAAAAGTAATATAGAACGCTCAAAGGCCAGGCCTAATTTACATACTGAACAAAATATAAAAGAGGCAACGTACTTGACGATTCACATTCACATGCACAGCTCACCTTCTTAAACTTAATACTTACAATTTACATCCATATAGTCGTCGAGCTGCTTGACGGACCTAACTGATATAGATGGGACAAACCGAGCTGGCTGGAATAGCCGGTTTTTGGCCGGATTTAGCCAAGTTTTAACCGGCTAACCGAATATCGGGTTAGCCGATTTTACCGGATATAGCCGGGTCTAAAACCGGTCTGCCGGAATAAAGCCGGCAGGGGTCTAGTCGGTTTTGGCCGGGTCTAACCGGGTTCTGGGCGGAATTTAGCCGGAATTACCCGGATTTTGGCCGATATAGCCGTGGTTAAAGTCGGGTACTGCCGGAATATCCGGGTTTTGGCCGATGATATAGCCCGGGTGGCCGGATATAGCCATTTTGGGGCCGATATAGCCGAGTCTAACCGTCTGCGGAATATCCGGGATCCTACCGGGTTTCATTGCCGGATATAGGCCGGTCTAACCAGGGTTTTGGCCGAGATATACCGGGTCTCGCCTTTCGTCAAGTTTGTGAGGGTTAACTACATTGTAGTAATGTTGTCATCTAAGTCCAGTTAAAGAAACATACAATTGAGTTGATCGCTTGTTGGTGACATTATTTGACTGTATTAGTAATATCCTTTAGAATAACGCATAGTTTCGATAATGCCTCTAAATGCAATTGTTTGTATCCTTTTCCTCTGCTATCATTATCATCACCAAACTAGTGGCATTTGCCCGTACAAATGCGTTTAAAAATAGATTAAGA
>LBNU01038503.1:22589-60060 GCA_014162995.1 Artemisia annua | reverse complement strand
CGTATAAACTATAAACTTTAAATGATATGCATTATCTTTTCCTAATATAATTCATGCATATCCTAACTACATTACATAATACGCGGTTTAACTATATCCGCAGAAACTAAATATGCTGAAACTATGTCTTCAGCAGTATCACTTCTTCAGCAGAATCTGTTCCTTCAGCAGATTCCTTCAGCAGTAACCATCAGCAGAATTCTCACTTAGCAGAATTCCCAACATAACAACCCAAGAGAAAACCTTTTGTCCCATAGGAGCACTCACAAAGAAAGTTTTTGCTTCTATGAGAACTAATTATGAAGGGGCATTTCACCCTTTATTGCCAGCTATGTTGCCACAAGGCAATAATGATGCTGGTGAGGGTAATAATGCTGATGCTCCACCCTCTCCACATCCTACTGATGATGGAAATCCATCATCTCCCAGTGTTGCTGCTGATGGTAATCCATCAGTTGCCACTGATGAGGGCCCTTCCATTGCTGCTGAAGCATCCAATGCTTCTCCTGACCAGCCTCCACCATCACCTAGTTCACCCAGGCCTCACACAACACCTATCTCTATTGCTCCTGATGAGCAAGTTCTTGAGGTTGAAGAGACCCTTCAGTCTCTTGGTAAACAAGTACCTTTACCTTTTGAACCTGAGATTACTAAACTGCCCACACCTAGTCCTGAAAGAGAGCCTTTTAATGAAAGCATTCCTATATTTGATCCTGTTTCTCCTGAAAGGCCCAATGATGCTCCCATTACCACTGAGCAATCTGCTGGTGGAGCTGAGGAGCCTATTACTCTCACAACTGTATATGAATTGCTTAACAGGAATAATAAAGAAGTTGCAGAGTTGAGAAAGGAGCTTGCAGATACCAAATTTTCTCTTGGTGCTGAAATTGAAGCTTTGAAGAATAATGTTCAGGGGTTAGAAGCACAACTTGGGAAGAAAAGGAAAAGAAACTTGGTGGTTTCTTCTGATGAAGAACAAGAGGGAAGGCAAATGGACTCTCTTGGATTGTTGGCTGATGTGGCTCAAATGGCTGGTGTTCCTTCTCCTAAAGCAGTTGAATCTTCAAAGCAAAAGAAGACTATTCAGTTTCAAAGAAAAAGGAGGAGACAGTATTTGAACAAGGCATCCTTGGAGTCTCTTGGAGTACACAGTGCTGTTGTTAATGATGAAGTTGACAATGAGGTACCAATGGTGAATATTGCCTCTGAAATAAGTCAAGAAGCTTCAGTGCCAGCACAAACTTCATAAGATCCTTCAGTAGTATTTGTTGCTGGGAGAAATGTTGTATTGGACTCTCACATTGCTGGTTCCTCTGCTCAAGTTGAAGATTCTTCTCAACATGTTTATCCTGATGCATCTGCTGCTGTTCCAATTGTGGATATCTCTCATGATGATTCTTCTGATGAGATATCTCCAAGTGTTCCTGATGTGGATCTTTCTGGCAAGGGAAAAGATATTTTAGTTGAGGAAGATCTTGGTCAAGATTGTGTGACTGATAAGGAAAGAGATGAGCAGGCCAGGATGTTGCAAGAGTATGAAGATCAAATGAAGAGTAAGGCATTATTACAAAAGCTTACAGCTCATTTTACTTCAGATTTGCCTCCTGAAAGACAAAAGGAATTGGATGCACAATCAATTCATTTTACTGATGAGCAGTGGGATTCTTACACTATGCAAGCTGCTTCCAATCCTACTCTAGCTCAAAGTATTCTGGGAGCTGATTTTGATAGAGATAATTTTGCTGCACAAATGGTGGCCCTTGGACAACAAAAGAAAAAGGATGCAGCTGATAAGAGAAAAGCTATTGCAGCTCAGAAGGCTAAAGCAAAAAGAGACAGACCACCTACTTAAGCACAGAAGAGGTCTTATATGAGGAATGTGGTTTATAATCAGAGTGTAGCTCTTTATACTTCTGGTTTGTCAAAGAAGCAAGTCTGGAGTTTGCCTGATTCTGAACTGATAAGGTTGTATAATTTGATCATGAAGCAAATTAAACCAGCTTCTCAAGTGAAGAGGATTGCTGATGCTCTAGTTGCTCCTACTGCCAAAAGACCAAAGATTGTTGAAGAAGTTGATACAACTGTTGGTACTGTGCAAACTGCTGATATTGGGCAATCTCCTGAAAGTCTACCATCTGCTGATGCACAGGGTGTGTCTTCTATTTCTACTGAGGAAGCATCTACTAGTCAACCATCAGTTCTTCCTGTTTATTCTGAAGCTTCCCTCATAGCTGTTTCTTCTGACACTTCACAAATAGCTGCTGATCATGATCCAAAGGAAAAGAAGAGTACAACTGAGATTCCTTCTTCTGTATCTGCTGATCAAGGAAGATCATTTCTTTCCAACTATCGTGCAGTTCTGGCTAAGCAAGCTGAACAAGAAGCTGCTAAAGCTAAAAGAGCTAGGCAAGAGATGGACAAGTTGTATCACCAAGGTGTCTTTGTTTCTATTCCTTCTGGTTCTACATCTTCTATTCCTACTGAAGATGTCTCTGGTGCATCTGAAAAGGTAGATCCTTCCTTTTCTATGGGAATATATGTGCCTGGTAGAAGAAAGAAAAGGATGTCCCATAGGAGACATATTGCTCTAAGAAGATCTGTGAGATTATCTAGGAAGTCAACTTCTCAGAAGCCTAGATCTTCTAAGCATGTGGATATTAATGCTGATAATGCTACATTTATCAAGATGGGGTCTTCTACAACTTTTCCAGAGGATTCTTATAGTGTGTTGACAGATTGGAAGGTGACTAATGAACAGATCAACACTATTTATAGGCTTGACACATCTTCTATGGAGTTTACTTTCTTGAAAGATATACTTCATTTGGTGGATAGGCAGGATCTGAATACTCTTTATGCCTTTGTTTCACATTATTATGCATCTCATAAACCACAAGGAGCAGGGTTGTACTTATTGGGAGATCTTCAAGTTTTGTTTGATTCTCAGTCCCCAAATGGTACAGGGTATTCTATCTGGAAGAATTCTCATAAGTGGAAGGTTGATACATGGAGATTTTATCCTTATCCTAATGTGCATGTTGTTGAGACCAAGTGTGGGATGAGAGTTTGTATGTTCTCTGATCAGCATTATCCATTGTCACCTAAACTCCTGAAAAGATTGCTGAGAAAGAGATTGGAAGTTCCACCTAATCCAGTGTCAAATGATCTAACACATGCTGAACAGTTGATTGGGTTGATAAACTCTCAGCTTATGCAACATCAGGTTTCTACTTGATTCTGGTATTCTATGTTGTATATTTTATTTCATTTTCTTATTCTATTAAAAAAAAAAACCCAACTTTGTTGTACATTTGTTTTATGGTAATCAACTTACCATGATGTTAACTTTTACATCAAAAAGTTGGCTAGTCCAAAGGGTACAGCTTTGGTAAAGACATGACAAATCTGTTTATAGCTGTAATAGTTTGCTCAAAACTATTGGGTACTCAACTCACCCATGCTTCACAGCTGAGAGTTGAATGGTTTTCAATTGACCATGGATTTTTCCTTTTGGCTTCCAAATAATTGACTAGCCCACAAGGATATGGCTTGTGGGAAAGGCAGTGGAAAACCATATTTGGTAATCAATTCACCAAAGGTGATTTATTCAACCTAAAAATTGACTAGTCCTGAGCAAACGGCTACAGGTAAAGACAACTCAAATCCGTTTATAGTTGATGATTTACTAAAAATCATATGGCTATCAGTGTACCATAGTTCTTGAACTTAAACATTTGGCTACTCCAGTAGTGATGGCTATTGGTAAAGAGACATCAAATCCATTATTTTCAATGATTCACCTCTCACAGGAGTTAACACACCTGGATGTGATGAGAATAGTATGAAACTAATATGTTTTGATGTACATTATGACATTTGTTGCTGCAAAGATCTGAAGTTTCAAGTTTGTCACTCATAGAGATGTGGATGTTTTGAGTCTTTGCTGCTGATGTTCGATTTCAATCCTCTTATTCTGCTCATGTTAAGATCTATCAAGAATCTTGAACTTAACCAGGTCAAATTCAAGATTAGAGGAGGATTGTTGGGAATTATGCTAAGTAAGAATTCTACTGATGGATTCTGCTGAAGAGCTGGAATCTGCTGAAGATAACTTTCTGCGGAAGAATAGTTTCTTCTTAGTATGTTTCTGCGGATATAGATAAACCGCGTATTTTGTAATTTAGTTAGTATATGCATGAGTTTTATTAGGAGAAGATAATGCATATCTTTTATAGTTTATAGATTATACGTTTCTTGTGAAACGGTTTAGGGTTAGGGTTCCTTATCTATAAAAGGAACATCTTATTATATTTTATGTACGAGTTTGAAAAACAAGTTTTAGCTTTATAAAAGATCCATAGAGGATCAAAGAGTTCTTAGTATTCTGTGTTATTACTTGTGTTTGTTTCCGCTTTAGAATACAAGTATTGGAGACTTTCTATTAGTGTGTTTGTGATTACATAAACATTGCTAACGATTCACGAGTGCTCAAAGATCTATCAAGGTCTAAGTTTCAACAAGTTTAATTTAAGTTCATTGAGTGTATCTAATTTGTTTTAAGCCATTTTTCTTTATTAAACTCTCTGAACGAAGGTGAACATGTCTACTTTCATTATTTCAATGTACCGGTTCGTGAAAATAAGATTTGGGTGTCATTTATACTAAAAACAAAAAGGTGAAATGGTATTTGCCTTTTTCAGAAAAGTTTCATGTTAAAAGGGTTAGATCTCTCTCGATTGCTGATGAAATTACTTGTTTCAAAAGCTGAGGTTCATCTTTTTCGAGTCTACTTTCCAAAAATATGAGTCTCTCTACTTTCCAAAAATATGAGTCTCTCAACTTAGATCCTCACCATTTATTTTATATAGTAAAAAACGTACTCATGTGTCAAAGCTGTAAAAATTCAAATTATTAGACCTATGGTTTTGGGGTCGTAGCTCCTTCATTATTTATTGTTACGACTCAATTTTTCCATCGACGGAAAGGTCTAGGAGTGCTCTACAATAGCTATTCACATCATCTTTATATACCTAGACCTTAGGGTGGTCCTTTTTCCAATTTGCAAATAGGACTCAGATTTGTGTCGGTATGAAGTAACTTTTTCATGTGATTTATTAAAAAGACCAAATAAAATCCAAATATTATGAATAAATTCAGGGAATAACAGTACACAAAAATTGGCAAGATCCTTATAAATGTCTAGGTTGGGTTTTAAGGTAGAAACATGCTGCTGTAAAACTGGGTCAGAAACTTGTTTTCATAAGTCAACTTTATATTAATTTTCTTAACACCAAAAGTCTGTATATATTATAATATGAACATGGAATGTAATGTAAATTTAAATATGAATATGTAAAAGAGCGTTGGAAGCTTACAACTCGTTGGAAATAACAAGGACTCGATTAACCCAAGAACACACTATAAAACTTTTCCTATAATTTTCCAAAGCTTAACCCTTTTTAATCCCTTAATGTAAACCTTGAATTTTGCTATAACAATGAGATATGGTTGAGATAGGAGAGTTTTTAGGTGTGTTTGTGTGTGAGAAATAGGCATAAGAAATGTCTTTTTATATATAAAAAAGGAAGGGAAAGAAACTAGCTAGTTAATATTGACTTTGGTGACATAGAAAAAGTTTATGGAACAAGATCTTATGACAAGAGATGGGAAGGTGATGGTGGCATGTAATAAAAAGAAGAAGAAAAGGTAATATGGTCTTGATTGATTTCTTGTATGACTTACAAGATATATATAACAAAATGAAGAAAATTGAGATAATATATAAGATTTGGTTATGCTTTGTAGTATTTAAATAGATGGTTGATTTTTGTACATAATATTGGGAGAATTGAGTAAAATTAAATGTGTTTAAATATTCAAAGTGTTAGTAGAAAGGTGGTGCGGGTATTGGGTATGCTCGTTTGCAAGTTAAAATGCTTAAAACATAAGTTAAAACGCGTAAAATGTAAGTTATTTGAAAACAATAAATTTAAAATGTAAGTTATTTGAAAACAATAAATTTAAACATTAGTCTAGTGTGATACAAAATGTCTAAATGTCATTCTCGTTATGCGCGGGATAACCTAACGGTTATACGTAAAGTTCAAAATTTACGCGATTAGGATAAACCTTAAAGTTTTTTGGATAAATATTAACGTCAAATTTCCGGTTGTTACATAGTAAGTAGTGATGGTGGTTTTTGGTAACAAGAATTATGAGTGCGATTGGATTGGTTATGGATGATGGCTTCCTTTTCTACTTAGATCAAAACTTGTAAACTAGAAATGGTGAAGATACCAACCCCCCACACCTTTGTAAATGGGTGGGGGTGGTAGGAAAGAATTATCCAAGTGGTTATGGTTCTGTAACTCTTCTTTCTTTATCAAATGGTGCCTTGTATCCTTGAGAAACTTTGGCCCTAAGATCAATACATGGAAAACACCCAAAATGCCCATACAAGAGTTAATATGCAAGAAATGATCGGACTTGGGCTTACTAGGGATTTAATTATCTTTGTTTAATGCAAAAATTTCTACAAACTTGCCAAAACCATTGGCCAGAGTCCCCTAGTCGTTAGTTTTGGCCATTTGGTCACGAACCAACCGAACCCAGCAAAACCTACAGTCACAGACCCTGTCCCATCGGCTTTTTGGCCTTTCATCCAAAATGTCAAAACCAAAGTTGAAGAGCTCTCGTTCTCTTTCGGTGTCCTTTTGAGTCACCTAAATCGGAGTTTGTATGAGAAGTTATAACAACCCACAAACACCCATTACTCTCATTCCCATTACAAATACCTATAGTAGGTATTTCACAGGTAAATTTTTGCTTTTTATATACATAATTACTTGCATGACTCACTAGACCTGCTCACGTATCTACACAAGCCAAATAACTCAACACTCACATCCTATAAACCCTAGGTATGTCAAGCATAAATTCATAACAACACCATAATAAGTAATACACCAATCTAAAACACTAAACATAACACAAAACCCTAATAAACCATGTTGAGGAAACATGATCAAGATCTCCTAATGTTTTGATAATGACAAATAAACTATCGAAACACATAAAACGTCAAACGGTAGCCTAATTCCCCGAAACCACATGTCTGCTGCTGGCGCGCTGCCCGCGCGTTGACGCGCCGGGGATGCGCCAGGAGTCTGTTTGTTTCGGGCGAATTTTCAAAGTCGGCTTTCCCCTTACCCGACAAATGTGGATCTTTCAATTCAGGTATGTATATGTTATGTGCTTAATTGAGAACACTCGAAACGAGTTTTGAGATTTGAGAGATCATACTTTTACAACACCCACTTACGGGAAAACGCCAACTCAAGTTTTCTAAACACTTGCCTCTAGCCAAGGCTTTTCTAAACTTAGGGAGCTTATATATTTCACGTAACAACACGTGAAAGCATCCATATGCTCATATCCCGTGCTTACGTCTTCTCTAATCACGTAACGGGTTTACTCCCTTATTGGTCAAACTAAGTCCAAGGTCACTTTGCGTAAATGCATCCTTTCCCACTTGGGTTATGCTTTATATATCGGCAAAGCACTTGACTTGTTTGCACCAAGGTGTTAGTTGAGAACGTCGAGTCGTGGAAAGTCACGAGATATGAAACTATGGGTTCTCGACGTATTATTACTTGGATATATAAGTAACTTATGATTTTTCTCAACCTATAATCTCAATTGTCAAATTTTCCCTTTCTTCTTTAATGACAATTAGATATTTACTAATCTTCTCTTTATTTCATTCTTAATTTTTCTTAATTATTTTTCACCAATTACCACTCAACAACATTTAAACAAAACCACTTCTACAAACATTTCTACAAACCATCAAACCCAAACCATCAACACAAAACATCTAAATCAAAACCATCCAAACCCAAACCACCATTCTCAGAACTAAACCACTATTTACCTCTTATTCCATACACTCGTTACATTTTCTTAATATTCCTTACACACTTCACCCCTTTTGTACTCTTGTCCTCATCTCCCCCAACAAATCCAAATTCACNAATCACAACCCTCCATTTCAAATCAAACACATCTCAACCATCCATTCTTTTTAAACATATGTTTTTAATCTCACACCATCCATTTCAAACCAAATCAATCTCAACCATTCAACCACACTTCCCCCCCAAGCAAAGGAATATACCTTTGGAATATCCTTACCCTAACCTAACCTTGGTTAACTCAAACCACATACACACCCAACCATGGTTAACCTTCTAAACCTTTAAACCTAACCATAGTTACACCTTAACCCTTCCCTTGTGGAATATTCCATGGCATATTCTCTTCTCACTTATGCCATGTGAGGAATTACATTTACACCCCTTCCAAATTATCCTATCTACACTTCTCACCCTTGGTAATTTGTTTTTCTCTTTATCTACTTCACAAAATGTTTTTCAAATTGGCTATTTGAGTTGGTAAACCTTAGATTTATTAATTTTAAGGTTTAGTGTGAAGTACAATTGGGGGTTTAGCAAGGTTAGGTATTTATAAGATCCAACACCCAACCCCAACACTTGGGATTTTTTACAGACGCCTGGCGCGCTGCCCACGCGTTGACGCGTGGGTGACGCGCCGGCCTCGGTAAAATATTCCCAAGTTTGGGTCTTGGCCTATAAATACCTCCCTTGCCTCTTGTATTCCTTACCCCTTGCAATTATTCTTTCTCTCAAATCTCTCTATCTCTAATCTTGTGTTCTTGGTTGTCACACTAACATCTTTGAAAGAACACATATCCTTGCAAGGGAAGAATCACAAGAACCTAATCCACTCTTGTGATTGTGTCGAGGGTCTTCTTCTACCCTTTCTATTACAATCGAGTCTCTAGGTTAGGTTAGGACTTGGTTGTTAAAACAAACAATCTTATTTCATTCATTTGTTTGTACGGGAAGTCTTGTGTCTTTGTGACCAAGCCTAGATCATCGGGGATCTAGTTGGGGTTTGATACTTCCGGTGGGAAGTCTTGTTGGTCTTAGTGTTAAGTCGAATTGCGAGATTCTTTTGGGTGGTTTCCGAGGGCGGAATACCGTTGGGGAGTAGCTCTTTCTTTGTGAGCACCAATATTGTTGAGTATTGGTGGAGTGAAGTTGTAACGGTTTATAGTCCACCGAAAGGATTATACTAGTGAATAGTATCGTTGTCGTGGATTCGCAACTGGACGTACGGATGGTATAAACCCCCCATCCGGAACCAGTATATATCGTGGTGTCTCTTTACTCGCTTTATATACTTGTGGTTGTGATTGTTATTATGGTTGTTGTATTATAAACCACTTGGTGTTTCTTCTTGGCGTAAAGTTTTTAAACATCTAAAAAGTCGAAGAAACCGTATTCACACCCCCCCCCTCTATGGTTCTACAATTGGTATCAGAGCGGTATACTCAAGTTTTTGAGTGTTAAAACCTTCCCGAGAAGTCGTTTTAAGGCAAAAACTTCTTTTTTTAAATTTTCAAAATCCTACGATAATTTTTGGAAAAGTTGAGTATTAGATCCATGGCTCAAGAGAACCTTAGATCATTGGGGGAAAGTACAAGTGGTCATGGATACTCCTATGAGAATGATTCGAAGACATTTAGTGAGATTACATGGAGCGATAGTGAAGACGATGATCTACCGAAGAAGGACGCAACATGTCATATAGAAATCGAATCTCAAGATGTACATCTAATGCCCTTTAGTTCAAACAAAACATTAAATGCTAATGATTTACAAAATAATAATTTGGAACTCATAGAAATGAATAAAAATTGGATTAAAGAGATAAAAGCTTTACTTAGAGAGAAGCGTATTTTGCAACAAGAAACAAATAAACTTGCTAATAGAGCAAAGGAGCTTGAACTTGAAGTTGAGGCAATAAAAGTTGCAAAAGCCGAAGAGGTGGTTGAATCTTGCTTAAGTTGTGAAAAATTACACATGAGGTTGACTCTTTGGAAAACTACTTGTCTAACCTTCAAGATAAAGCTTTAAGTTTTTCAAAATTCAAAAAGAGTAGTGTCATTTTAGATAATATGTTGAGTAAACAAAAATTGTCTCAAGATAAAGAAGATCTTGGATTTTCAAATACTCATAAAACTACTCCAACAAGTCAAAGCAAACCAATCATGTTTGTAAAAGAAAGTAAACATGTAAAGTTAAAATCCGTAATTCCTCAAACTCATTTTTCAAACACTCGCGGTACTCAAGCACCCATTACAAATCATAAAACTACAAAACAATTTTACAAACCGGCTTCAAGTAATGGACTTGGTTACACTAAAACCCGAGTCGACCAAAGACCACTTCTACCAACACCTAACTTACACAAACGACCTTCATTTCAAAAGAGAAAATGTTCATTCAACAACCGGAGGTCTTCACATCATCAACCATATAACTCATCTCAAAGGAGAGACAACTCCTACCCAAACCAAAGATATTTTAGACCAAACATTTATCAAAACAATAGACCAAGTTTTCAGCACCAAAGTAATTTTCAAAATAATCATTGGTCAATGTTCTCAAGGTATGATCTTGAAACACTTAGCGTCTTACTTCAAGACCCAAGGATGTTCAACTTGGGAATGCTTTATACTAACCACAATGGACCCAACAAATATTAGGGACCAAGTTTTTGAGTTATATGTTTGTTAGGTATAGGCTTGGACCGATCTATTAGATTGTCGAAAATGGTTGTTCCAAGCACATGACGTAGTAGAAGATTGTTTACTTCATAAGGATCATGATAGTGTACATAAGTATCTTTGAGGAAAGGTCATCGATTGTCTAAGCATCAATGGTGAATCTTTATCTCGTGGTCATCATCCATTAAAGTCGAGCTAAGTTTTCCTTTATACTTATGAATCTTTATGTGCCTTATATGTTAGTTGTCAAAAATACTATGTGTTTAGGAAATATAGTTATGTGCTGAAACCTTGCATAACTTGAACACATCATAATCTAAGTCTTAGGTCTTTAAGAACATCTAAAAACAATCAACAACTAAACCCAAAAGAAGAAATTAAGTTTTAGAAGTTGCTTTAGTATTTTGATCATAATTTCTTCATCCGAACTCCGATTTAGTCGATTCAAAAGGCCACAGAAAGAGAAAAAGGAGATCTACATGTTGAGAGTAAGTTAGGGTCTGCTCCTGGGGCGTTGGTGGCGCGTCGACGCGTGGGTGACGCGCCAGCCTCAGTAAAGTTTTGCAAAAGTTTTTGAAAAACTTTCGTTTAGAGTCCATAAGTCTTAAAACTTGATTTACACACTCCATTGGAACCCTATTAAGTCTTTCTAAACATAAAACAAGTCAACAAATAATTAGAAATAGGAAAACAATCTTTCAAATTGAAGTAAGTTGTCTAGTTGGTCATTTGTAAGGTCATTTTGTGTGCTCTTAGAGCGTTTGTGCTTATGTGACTAGGACTTATGTGAAGGCATGGAAGGAAAAACAAATAAATGTTTTCCGAGAGAAAAGATATCTATCAATGCATTATTCAAACGATGGTTGATAATATCTTGGAGTCTACATGTCCATACTATGTGCTACGAACAAGAAGTTTGACACAAAACAACCTACTACACTTGTTAGGTTTTGAAGTCATTTGTGTCGAATTATCAAGACTAGATAAAATTTCGGATCACAACTCATACATGTGTTGAAGAGTTTATATCTATTTCTATTTGTTCAATTTATGTGAAAATTGCATGCTATGTGTTTTTAGGGTAGAAAAGAATAGATAAACATCTATGCAAACATACAAACTAATTACATAGTTGAAGAGAATTCCGATGGATTGAATTCGATATGGTATTGCATTACAAACTAAAGTACCCAATGAATAAGACTTGATAAACTAAGTATTTCATCCGAAGTCTTAGAAACTTATTTTGTTAATACAAGTGACAAATAAGGATTATCAAAGTCAACATACTACACAACAAACTATAAATCGGAGATATCATGCATTGTATATTGACTTTCTATACATATTTTGATGATTTATAGGATCTAGTTTGTGTATCTAATAATAAAATATACACTTGATTTCTATGCACAAACAACTACACTCTTGGGATGTCTTGCATGAAAATACTTGCACTTGGTACATGCATGATAAGATGTAGGATCCATATTGAGTGAAAATAGAATCATTTAAATTCAAAAAGGATGATAAAGGATCTATACACAATCAAGTATAATGGGATCTATTATGCATGCATAATTCTAAGAACTAATTTGGGTTACTTGATCATCTAATTTCAACCAAAACTACCAACAAAGAATTGAGATTTTTGAAACTTAAAACAAAAGCAAGTTGTTTCAAATCAAGAGAAATATCAAACCAACAATAATACCATCAAACATCTAAAAGGAAATGTCACAAACCTTAACTCACCAACTATTAAGAACATCATCCTAGCCTTCATATTGATAGTTGCATGACTTACTTGAGTGCTTTTTGTGATAGATGATTATATGCCTACTATTGATTGTTTGTGATTATGTAACATGTGCTACTTATGATGGTATGCTTAGTAATATGTTATGCTCACTTGTCGTAATGATTAATTGATGATAGGTTCGATTCTATGGCGTCACATGCTTACTTGTTAGCGTTATTAAGCAAAATATATGAAAAGTATACTTGCATGTTTTAAATACTATGTGCTTATGTGCTTCCCTACAATGTTATTTTCTAAAAATGCCATATGCTTAGTAGTTGTATGAGAAATGTGCTTATGAGAGAAATATGTTGTGGTGCTATTTGCTTACATTAAATGCTCTTTGAGTTTGATGTTATGTGATTATGTGCTTACATGCCGTAATGATTAAGTGATAATATAAAACATATGTTTGCATGTGGATCATGTCTTAATGTTATTCACTTATATGCCTACTTGTCATGATGATAAATTGGAAATACATGGACATTATGTTTACTTGTCTTAATGATCAATTGATTATAAGATGGATGCTATGTGGTTATATGATTACTTGTCAGTGTGATTAATTGTATTTGCATGTGTAATATGTTTTAATATTATTTGTTTATGTGCCCACTTGCCATGATGCTAGTTGATCTCATGCATATTGCTAACATGTTATTTGCTTCATGTTTGTTAAAGATAATGCTCTCTTGATCTTTACCAAACTCTTAAAGCTTGGCTAAACTATGTGCTAAGAAACTATGTGAAAGACTTGATAGGTATTGAAATTAACTTGATTCTCAAGATATTGAAAATGTTGTTGTTTGAGGTCGCCTTTACATCATATAGGCTTTTGCTATGCATGGTTGCATAAATCTAGGGGTGGGTAATACATGGGGTTATTCTCACTTAGGAATCCCCTTATGTCATGACTTGTTACTAGGTAGTAACTTGTGTAGATGTTACAAATTTAGTCTAGGCACACATGCACTTAAAAGTAATTGGATATCTATCACATCTCACCTTGTAGATTTCGGTCTTGCTTTGCACTCTTAAAGTTTTTATATATGAAATTATGTGCCCTAATTTGAATATGTTCATGCATCTTAAAAATTTAAGAAAATAAGTTTTAAACAAAATGAAGTAATTAAAAGAAATGTGAATGATGCACATCTTCATGTTTTTCTAGATCTAGTATAATCTAGGCAATCTAGATTGTACTAAGATCTTAAAGCTTAATTCATGCGCTCAGGAATTAAGTGAAAGGCATGAATGAGATTATAATTAATTTGTTTCCTAAGATAATGGATATGTTGTAGTTTTTGAGGTCACAATAACATCATAAAAGGATTAACTTTGAGCGATAGAGTTAATCTAGGTGAGAGTAATATACGGTGTTATTATATAATCGCCTTATACCATGACTTGTTATTTGGAAGTAACTTGTGTTTAGGTCATTCGTATGATTGACATAATTAAGGTATTGAGCATGATCACCTTGCATATATACTTAATGTGCCTTCTCATGTTTTGAATTGGGTTGTGCTAGAAAACATAGTATAGAATCTATACTTTTGACTTGTCTTTCTATCTTTGGATTATTTATGATCAAACTCACATGTTTACTTGTTAAACTATGTGCTCCAATTTGAATATGTGTTATGCTTACTTGAGTATGTGATATGTTTATGCATGATTGATAAATCTTTTCTATGAATAACTATCTGATGATGATATGCATGTGTTATCAACATTTGGGATATAATGCTTGCAATATGTGTGACATGTGTAAGTTATGATGTATTGCACATATATATGATGTTATGCGGACTAACACATGTTGAAAGTATCCAAATGGTAACCTAACCCATTTTGGACCTTCACATGGGAGAATTTCTTGTTTGTTGCATGTTGTGGTGTTTTCATGTAGCTAGGCCACCGCAAAGGTGAGGCTCTTGACCCATGGATCCCCGCCTCGGAACAAGGGGGAGCAACGATCTAGGGGAGCTATGTTCAAGGGGGAGCACGCTCGCGTGCTATGGAACAAGCTACTTTACCCATTGTTGAGGCAACATGATCAAGATCTCCTAATGTTTTGATAATGACAAATAAATCTTCGAAACACATAAAACGCCAAACGGTAGCCTAATTCGTAAAATTCCATGTCTGCTGCTGGCGCGCTGCCGGCGCGCTGACGCGCCAGGGGACTGTATGGAATTTGGCGAATTTTCAAAGTCGGCCTTCCCCTTACCCTACAAATGTGGATCTTTCAATTCAGGTATGAATATGTTATGTGCTTAATTGAGAACACTCGAAACGAGTTTTGAGATTAGAGAGATCCTATTTTTAAAGCACCCACTTTGGGAAAACGCCAACTCAAGTTTTCTAACACTTGCCTCTAGCCAAGGCCGTTCTAAACTTAGGGAGCTTATATATTTCACGTAACAACACGTGAAAGCATCCATATGCTCATATCCCGTGCTTACGTCTTCTCTAATCACGTAACGGGTTTACNTGCATATATACTTAATGTGCCTTCTCATGTTTTGAATTGGGTTGTGTTAGAAAACATAGTATAGAATCTATACTTTTGACTTGTCTTTCTACCTTTGGATTATTTATGATCATACTCACATGTTTACTTGTTAAACTATGTGCTCCAATTTGAATATGTGTTATGCTTACTTGAGTATGTGATATGTTTATGCATGATTGATAAATATTTTCTATGAATAACTATATGATGATGCTATGCATGTGTTTATCAACATTTGGGATATAATGCTTGCAATATGTGTGACATGTGTAAGTTATGATGTATTGCACATATATATGATGTTATGCGGACTAACACATGTTGAAAGTATCCAAATGGTAACCTAACCCATTTTGGATCTTCACATGAGAGGATTTCTTGTTTGTTGTATGTTGTGGTGTTTTCATGTAGCTAGGCCACCGCAAAGGTGAGGCTCTTGACCCATGGATCCCCGCCTTGAAACAAGGGGGAGCAACGATCTAGGGGGAGCTACGTTCAAGTGGGAGCACATTCGGGTGCACATACAAGCTAGCTCATTAATCCCACAGGCCCAAGTTCGAAACCTGGCTTGATTGGTAGTCCCACCTTTTTGATTCGACAAAAGGGGGAGAAAGAATGCAAGCGTGAAGACCCATTCAAGGCTTCATCAAATTACAAGGCAAAGGTCAAAACGCAAGCTACACCAAAGGCGCACTTTATCTTTGCTAAGTTTTGTAATTTTATTTGCTTTCGGTCTTTATTTGTCATCATCAAAAAGGGGGAGATTGTTGAGGCAACATGATCAAGATCTCTTTATATTTTAATGATGACAAATAAACCATCGAAACACATAAAATAACAAACGTTAGCCAAAATTGCCCGGAGCCCATATCTGCTCCTGGCGCGTTGCCCGCGCGTCAATGCGCGGGTGACGCGCCAGGCTACTGTATGGTCTCGGGCGAATTTTCAAAGTCGGCTTTCCCCTTACCCGACAAATGTGGATCTTTCAATTCAGGTATGTATATGTTATGTGCTTAATTGAGAACACTCGAAACGAGGTTTGAGACTTGAGAAATCCTATTTCTAAAACACCCACTTTGGAAAAATGCCAACTTATGTTTTCTAACTCTTGCCTCTAGCCAAGGCTTTTCTAAACTTAGGGAGCTTATATATTTCACGTAACAACACGTGAAAGCATCCATATGCTCATATCCCGTACTTACGTCTTCTCTAATCACGTAACGGGTTTACTCCCTTATTGGTCAAACTAAGTCAAAGGTCACTTTGCATAAACGCATCCTTACCCACTTGGGTTATGCTTTACATCAAGGCAAAGCACTTGACTTGTTTGCTCCAAGGTGTTAGTTGAGAATGCCGAGTCGTGGAAAGTCACGAGATGTGAAATTATGGATTCTCGACATTTTGTTACTTGAATATATAAGTAACCTATGAATTTTCTCAACCTATATTCTTAATTGTCAAACCATTTTCTACTAATGACAATTAGTTTATTTCTTTCCTTAATTACTTTCTTAATTATCCTTTTAAATCAAATTACCACTTTTCCCTTAAACCACTTACTTCAAAACCATCAAACCCAAAACCACTTACATCAAACCTTAAACCACTATACTCCCTTCCCAACACACTCTTACATATTCCCTTACATATTCCTTACACACATCACCCTTTTGTCCTTCTTGTCCCCTTCACACAAACTCCCACACATTATTCCTTTCACTTTACCAACTTCCCATACACACACTTATACACTTTCCAATACACACACAAACACATTCAAAATACACACACTTCACTCACATACCTATCTTTACACACACTTACACATTTCATCCCTATACTCTCATACACAACTCATACCTATACCTATCTCTTACACACTCTTATATTCCTTACACACTTTACATCTCAACCATTTATTCTCTTACCACACATCTCAACCCTCCATCCATTCCATCACATGTTTTTAATCTACATCATCCATTTCAAACCAAAACCATCTCAACCCTCCATTCTTTTAAACACATGTTTTTAATCCTAACCATCCAATTCAAACCAACTCATCTCAACCATCCATCCTGCTTACAACCTTAGATCTCTTACACAACTTCAATCACAACCCTCCATTTCAAATCAAACACATCTCAACCATCCATTCTTTTTAAACATATGTTTTTAATCTCACACCATCCATTTCAAACCAAATCAATCTCAACCATTCAACCACACTTCCCCCCCCCCCAAGCAAAGGAATATACCTTTGGAATATCCTTACCCTAACCTAACCTTGGTTAACTCAAACCACATACACACCCAACCATGGTTAACCTTCTAAACCTTTAAACCTAACCATAGTTACACCTTAACCCTTCCCTTGTGGAATATTTCATGGCATATTCTCTTCTCACTTATGCCATGCGAGGAATTACATTTACACCCCTTCCAAATTACCCTATCTACACTTCTCACCCTTGGTAATTTGTTTTTCTCTTTATCTACTTCACAAAATGTTTTTCAAATTGGCTATTTGAGTTGGTAAACCTTAGATTGATTAATGTTAAGGTTTAGTGTGAAGTAAAATTGGGGGTTTAGCAATGTTAGGTATTTATAAGATCCAACACCCAACACTTGGGATTTTTTACAGACGCCTGGTGCGCTGCCCACACGTTGACGCGTGGGTGACGCGCCGGCCTCGGTAAAATATTCCCAAGTTTGGGTCTTGGCCTATAAATACCTCCCTTGCCTCTTGTATTCCTTACCCCTTGCCATTATTCTTTCTCTCTACATTCTTTCTCTCTAATCTCTCTCAAATCTCTCTATCTCTAATCTTGTGTTCTTGGTTGTCACACTAACATCTTTGAAAGAACACATATCCTTGCAAGGGAAGAATCACAAGAACCTAATCCACTCTTGTGATTGTGTCGAGGATCTTCTTCTACCCTTTCTATTACAATCGAGTCTCTAGGTTAGGTTAGGACTTGGTTGTTAAAACAAACAATCCTATTTCATTCATTTGTTTGTATGGGAAGTCTTGTGTCTTTATGACCAAGCCTAGATCATCGGGGATCTAGTTGGGCTTTGATACTTCCGGTGGAAAGTCTTGTTGGTCTTAGTGTTAAGTCGAATCGCGAGATTCTTTTGGGTGGTTTCCGAGGGCGGAATACCGTTGGGGAGTAGCTCTTTCTTTGTGAGCACCAATATTGTTGAGTATTGGTGGAGTGAAGTTGTAACGGTTTATAGTCCACCGAAAGGATTATACTAGTGAATAGTATCGTTGTCGTGGATTTGCCACTAGACGTACGGATGGTATAAACCCCCCATCCGGAACCAGTATATATCGTGGTGTCTCTTTACTCGCTTTATATACTTGTGGTTGTGATTGTTATTGTGGTTGTTTTATTATAAACCACTTGGTGTTTCTTCCTGGCGTAGAGTTTTTAAACATCTAAAAAGCCGAAGAAACCGTATTCACCCCCCCTCTACGGTTCTACACAAGTCAACTTTGTGCATTTATGTGACTGTTAGTCAAAGTGTGTGTCACTTTTTAAGCATATTGTATGTGACAACTCTGATAATTACACCAATGGGTTCAGGTTAAAAAAAACAAACCTGAATAGTAAGTGTAAGAGATGCCATCAATGGCTTATATTTCTTGACTTGGGTAATATGGAAAAGACCAAAAAAATCTGCAAACATTAATAGAAATCTCAATCCTAATATCATAAACTAATTGTTAATAGATTAGTTGTGTAAAATGAAGACATGTATATACACTTATACTTATGAGTTACACTTATACTTAAGAGTTACACTTATACTTATGAGTAAAATAAAGACATGTATATACACGTATTGATGCAGGTTTTACCGATCAGGTTTTAATATTTATTATTGTCTCGTTTACCTAAGGTCTACCTAATGCACTATCGGGCAGTGTACCCGGTCGTGTGAGGTATAGCTAGATGGTAAAGTCGAGGTCGTCCCAAGAGCTATGTGTGTCGAGTCTATCTAAGTCTAATGTCACGTTTAAAAGGGGGGTTTATGATTGTAGAGATTAATTAACCAAGAAATGTAAATAACAAAGCAGGTAAAAAAATTGAAGAGAATCAGTAGGGAGAAGTAGTGCTAACCTAATTACTACTCTTGTTATTATTATGATTAGTTTTCTATAAGTGCATCCTATCATATCGTCTGGGGGTTATATACATTTAGGATCAGAGGGTTAAATCACCTAAATCTATCTTACACCTTGTCCTATTCCCGCCTATTGTAAAGACAAGAGTTCATCGGTCGGCGTGAACCTACGAAGATGCAAGAGTCATTAAGTACCTCTACTAACATGGACAAGTCTAGTGGGATGCGGCATGGTCAGATCTTACACCCCCTCTAGCTCCTTTAAGCGTATCGCATTGGTAGATGGTCCTAGAGTTAATTCGCACATTTATGGTGATATTTCTATCACTAAGTCACATCCCCATCGGCTTGGGTCCTAGGGTTAATTCACCAAGCCTCCAAGGAACTACAAATGCTCAACACTACCAGAACTAGAGTGTCCTAAGACTCGCCATAAAATATACAAACAATACTACAATAGATGCATAGAAAACTAACTCATAACAATAACAATTTCATAACTAGGCTAACAGCAAGAGGTGTTTAGCCACTCATATTCATAATTGTAGTAAAACAAGATTGTGTTATTACAAATGTAAACATGAATCGAATACCAGACAAAAGAATGAATAAACTTATGATTGGTGTACGAATCCTCCCTTAGAAATGACTTGTATGTGGCTAGAACTTCGTTCCTCCTGCTCCCTGAGTTTCTCCCAACTTCTGTGTGGTGAAAAGTGAATGAATAAACTCGGAATTAGGGCTGGTATTTATAGGCCCGACTTTGCTACAGCGTAGCTGATTGAGTTGCTACGCCGTAGCCTTTGTAAATATTGACTACGCCGTAGCTTGATCAAGTGCTACGGGCATAGTTTCTTCTTTAGATGCTTCTACGGCGTAGTTATTAAGGGAACTACGCCGTAACTTCTTCCTTGGGACGTGAGTTCTTTACTGCCTCATTTTGGGGTCTACGTCGTAGGTGGAGAGTTTCTACTCCGTAGAGCCCTTTAGTAGATCATTACGCCGTAGTCATGGTTTGAGCTACACCCTAGTCTTCATAAGTCCTTGCTACGACATAGGTAGATGACACCTCTACGCCCTAGTTAGTGCAGAATCCGCATACTTCATGTATTTTCCCTTAACTCCTTCCATTTCCGCGTTTCTTCGTTCCTTTACTCATCTTTGCCCTGAAAACAGAACATAAACAAATAAGAGTATATATCCTAACATATGAATACAAAAGATGAGTAATTAAGGGAGAAATTAAGACTTAAACCATGGATTTATTTGATGTTATCACGTATTAACTTCATAATAATAAAGACATGTATATACACTTATACTTATGAGTTACAGACTCCATAATAAATTAAAAAATAATCATTGAAACATAACATTTATTCTCTTTTAGAAGATATATAGATATACTTGAGAAAATGCCCATTATTTTGCTTAAGGTGTGTTCAGCTAAGCTTATAAAATGTCTAAGTTTTAGCAAACATTCATTTCTTAGGAGAACTTATACGGACATGATAGAAAACATAACTAAATAGATTATTTCATAATCACAAACAACTTACTACCGAACCCAATACGATTACAATACTTTTGAGCTTAACTAATACCTTTGATGCTATATAGATTAGTAAACTTAGATGAGACCAAAATAAAATTACATCCACTTGACGGTTTAATGAACTGGTGCTATAGAAACCAAGTCAACTTTGTGCATTTATGTGACTGTTAGTCATAGTGTGTGTCACTTTTTAAGCATATTGTATGTGACAACTCTGATAATTACACCAATGGGTTCCGGTTAAAAAAAACAAACCTGAATAGTAAGTGTAAGAGATGCCATCAATGGCTTATATTTCTTGACTTGGGTAATATGGATAAGACCAAAAAAATCTGCAAACATTAATAGAAATCTCAATCCTAATATCAGAAACTAATTGTTAATAGATTAGTTGTGTAAAATAAAAACAAAGCCCTTAAATACTTAAAATAGTTGTTTTTTAGAACCCGTGAGGCTGTGACAACATCGACATAGCCGATATTGCTGTAAACGGTTAGAATAGCTAGTTTTTAGAAATACTCAAGATTAAGCTTAAGGGGTGTTTGGCTAAGCTTATATAAAATCTAAGATTTAGCAAACAACCATTTTTTTGGAGACCTTAGAGAGGTGTTTGGCAAGTCATGACGGAGATCCTAACATATTTAGATCATTTTATGAGTTACCACAATACTATGCTTCCTACATGTATTAGTTTAATCTACTTATTCAAACTCCATATTACCTACTAATAAGCGTCTGGTTGCAATGTGTTTGCACTTCTATTTATCATTAGCATAAGCATAAGCGTCCAGCTAGCAGAGCTTCCCCATTGCACATGTAACATTGACAGGTAAAACATGTCTAAGGACTCACTTTAGCCTACCACTACCAATAGGTACTTACATTTCACTTACAGTGCTATTGTAACGCTTTTGAGAAAAAAATAATTCCACCTCGATTTCAGCTTTTTATAAAGCATATACTGCTACCTGTAATACAACATGAACTTATGATTCCTACTGATGTGATAGTTTTCAATCTAATAAAATCATGAAAACAAGATGAGGCGTTCTAGGATAATATAAGTGCCATTTGAGGTCTTTGAATGTTTTTTTTAAGTTTAATGTCTCGTGGCATGAGAGATGTCAACAGCTGTGACAACCCGCAAATTCGGACTCCTATATATTTTCTCTCATATCCTCTTTATTTATATTTCGGGAACGTTTGTCAAAGTTTAGAATACTAACCGCGAGATTTGGCTGTATAACGAATAAAACACGGATAATGATTAAATCGGGCAACGAGAAATAATGATATACGTATTTATAATCAATTTTAGTGGAATAATAATTATAAGATTAATGGAAATGATTTCAGGAGCTCGGGAAATAATTATAACATGGTTTATTGGTCTAGTTTGCATCTCGTTAAAAATATAATAGAAATGACAATATTGGTCCTTGAGGGAGTATTAGAGTTTGCTTCTAGTCCCCNGCATCTCTGAATAATTCGTGTACCTATTGATCTATGGGACATTAGGTCTCTTTTTAGCACAGGAGTCCTTATACTAGTTTTTAAGTTTATGATGCTATCGTAGATAGAAATTCACAAGATCTTTCTATTAAAATAATCATATACCGAATACTAACAGTTATCTAGTAGCAGTGGTAAATACTGTCTGCAGTGGTATGATGTTCCTACTGCTTGAGTGCCCTTCTTCAGCAGTTCTCTCCACAAGCCGTATCAGTGGTACTGTTAGCTTTATTCCCCCAACATTAGTTTAATCTACTTATTCAAACTCCTCATCTACCTACAATAAGGTCTGGTTGCAATGTGGTTTCCCTTCTATTTATCATCTGCATATAGCCATTAAGGGCGTCCCGCTGAGCCGAGCTCCCATACTGCACATGTACCATTTGACAGGTAAAACATGTCTAAGGACATCACTTTAGACCCTACCCCTCAATAGGTACTTCTTTCACCTTACCAGTAGCTAATTGTAACGCGTTTCGAGAAAACAATATCTCCCCTCAAATTTCAGCTTTTATAGCCTATTACTGCTACCTGTATCCACATTCCCTTATGATTCCCTCCCTCGATTGCTAGTTCTCTCAATCTAATAAAATCCATGAAAATATAATTCCGATGAGGCGTTTCTTAGGAGAATATAAGTGCCATTTGAGGTCTCTTGAATGTTTTTTTAAAGTTTAATGTCTGCGTGTCTCATGATAGATGTCAACATGCAAAATCATATATTTTCATGTTTACCCTCCCGCCATTTCAGACTTGATAATGTGGAAATCGTATGGGGGGGGGGGTGAATACGTTTCCTTCTTAAAATCTTAATAACGTTTTGTACTTCAATTTATCGATTAGTTAAACTCAAACATGAGAAGTGTGAATTATCCATTAACATACATTTGTCCGTATTATATCTATATTCAACACAAATCAAAACATATAGCACACAACTACACACCATATGCAGGGATGAATATAGCTACTAAATGCGTATAAATAAAGAGTTTAGACGAACAGGAAGTCTAACCGGACACGCATGACTCTTATAGTGGTTCCAGTCACGAGCTCCTCTTCGCCTACTCACTCCCCGAGTACCCAACTCGCGTTCAAACACTACCTTTCAACAAGCTCCCACTCTTGCGGAGACCTTACACCACTTTTGCTCTCACGTTATGACGGTACCAATAAATGTACAAAATGTCGAATTCTAATTGTAGCTAGAACCAATCTCACAACACGACTTCGATCACTACACATCTTCTTTCATGACACAACTAGTTCTTACCACGACACTACATCCTAGCACGACTTCACAACTTCAACACCTTCACGACTATACACACCACTACTAATCTTCACTACCTCACACCACTTCATACACACCCATTGTCTCACTACTAAGTAAGATCAACTTGATCTACTTATTACATATACATATATAACTTACTTCTATAACTTCACATCAATACTAACTAGACTCTATACTTCTTTGACTTGATGATAAGAAGTATTCTTCTCTTGCACTTTGAGTGGTGAAGGATTGAATCACTTGAAACAAAGCTTATAATCTTATGATCAAAGGATTTAGAAGGATGTTTAGAAAGGATTGGGACCGAAAATTTTAGTGCAAAAGGTCAAGGAAAATAGCAGAGATGAACCAGTATTTATAGGCAAACTTTTCTGGCAACAGGAGCGTGCCGGCCCCCTTAAACATTAAGGGGGCCGCCCTATATTTTAGGGGGCCGCCCTCCCGTAACGGCCATAAAATTTGTCTTTTTCTGGGGAAAATTTATCTGGTGAAAATGTAACTGATTTTGGTTAAAAATTTGAATTCATATGTTTATTATGAATTAAACATTTTCTTTTATTTACCAAAAGTGTTTTTCTAAAATATATAAAATGTTTATATCATTTTATAAAACATGTAGTGTCTAAATAAAAATCCCTTTGATCATAAAATGTATTAGACATTTGTTTATTCATACCTTAAGTGATTTTGAAGCATACTCGAGACGTTGAGATGTCGAGAGATGTTGACGTATGAATGCATAGAGGATTTGTGATCACAAGTAACTTAAGCACTTTACGTTATATGTTGTAACTTACATCTTTGTCATCATCAAAACATGACGAGGATGGTTAGATTAAATATCGTAATATAAATATCGTAATATTTATGCCAACAGATAAAATGTAGCGTACTAATGCAGCCAACAAAAGGTTGTATCGTCTAGATTTGTCTATATTTAGATCATTTTATGCCAATCTATGAAAATAACTATTTTTTAAGCTACGTTGAACACTCTAAGCCTGTCTCAAAAGCATTTTGTGCTAAAGGAACATACCTCATGACTTGCATCCAATTCATATCCATTCTTTGTAGCCATGGCTTTTGCGATCCCTACATATTCCTGGATTGCAAACAAGAAAGTGAGAGGATTGTTTCCAAGTATAAAAAGTACATCAAATGGACCATGTTTCGGAGTAAATTAATATAGATAGCTTGTTAACCTGCTTAAAAAGTAGCATTAGCATGATAAAAGTTATGGAGCAAATGCGTTTTAGCTTTTGACTCACTTGATTGGAACTTTCTTGATCACGTTATGGAGCAAATGCGTTTTAGCTTGAAATGGAGGAATTGGATTAAAGGGTGTCTTACGTCAGCTTATGGTTCGGTTCTAGTGAATGGTTCACCCACCAAGGAATTTAAAATCAATAAGGGGCTTCGTCAAGGAGATCCTCTTTCACCTTTTCTTTTCATCGTTGCAGTCGAAGCCCTTCATGTTGCATTACAAGAAGCTAAATCCAAACAAGTATTTCATGGGGTTAAAGTAGGCTCTAATGGTATTGATATCTCACACTTACAATTCGAGGATGACGCACTTATCATGGGTACATGGTCTCTTGATAATGTCAAAAACCTATGTCGAATCTTGAGATGCTTCCACTTAGCTTACGGGCTACAAGTAAATTTCTCAAAAAGTCAATTCTTTGGTATAGGAGTTATAGACGAGGAGACAAACTCATTTGCTTCCATTTTGAATCTTCAACCGTCTTCCCTACCATGTTCATTTCTTGGCCTTCTGATTGGTGCAAATATGAATAGAAGTTGTAATTGGAAACCTGTTATCGACAAGTTTCACAATAGACTAACCTCTTGGAAAGCTAAGGCTCTTTCTTATGGTGGAAGACTAACACTCTTGAAGTTGGTTCTTGGGGCTCTAGGTACCTACTTTTTCTCCCTATATAAAGCACCAGCTTCTGTAATCAACCACTTAGAAAGCCTTTGGCGAAATTTCTTTTGGGGGGGAAACCTTGACACAAAAAAATGCCTTGGATTGCTTGGGAAAAGGTGTGCTCTTCAAGGGATAATGGGGGTCTTGGAATTGGAAGTCTTCAAGCTTCCAGCCTTGCCATGCTAACAAAATGGTGGTGGAGGTTTCGTATGGAAAATAACTCACTTTGGAAAGCAATTATAACTTCCATTCATGGTGTTCATGGTGGATTTGATTTAATTGAAAACCAAATTTCTCATCTTCCTAACAGCCCTTGGAAGTCAATAATTGATCTGAAAAAACCATTGTCTCAGCTTAGTATAAACTTGTCTTCTATTTTTTCATGGAAAGTCGGGAACGGAGAAACATTTTCTTTTTGGAACGATGAATGGTTGGGGAATACTAAACTATGTCTTTTATTCCCGCGAATGTATGAACTAGAGACGGTTAAAGGATGTTTGATTAGTGACCGATGCCATCAATTAAATGGGTCATGCAACTTTACATGGGCATGGAGAAGGCCTGTTAGAGATGGATTGGAGATGGAGCTATATAGAGAGTTAATGGGTCTGCTAGTAAACTTTGTCCCTAGCTCTTCTCAAGACACTTGGACATGTTCTCAGTATCCTCCATGCGACGCCTTATACAGAACTCGACTCTTTTGTCAATCGAAGATCATGTGAGATGGAACAAGTGTCTCCCAATAAAGATTAATGTTCACACATGGAGGCTGTTTCGTGACCGCCTTCCAACCCCATGTAATCTGGATATACGTGGAATTGACCTCCATTCATCATTATGTCCTGTATGTGATGAACATATAGAAACTTCTAAACACCTCTTCATTGATTGCTCGATTGCTTCTCAACTTTGGAAATTGGTTTGCTCTTGGTGGGGTCTTCATGATTATCCTAAGGATGTTTGCGGTTTAATCACATGGGCTGATTCGGTCAATCTCAACTGAAACGCAAAGATTTGGTTTGATGTGGTTGTTCAATCAACTACTTGGATCATATGGAGATACCGGAATAGAATTTGTTTCGATTCAAAACCTCCACGCAAAGACACTCTTGGAGATGATATTATGATTTTATCTCATTCTTGGATCTCACATAGGAGTAAACTTTCATGCCCTAAGTGGCTTGATTGGATTGTTAATCCGAAAGTTGTATGTACAAATCATTTGTAATCCTTTTCTAGCTTCTTGCTAGTTTTTAATGAAATCCGCCGTTCAAAAAAAAAGCATGATAAAAGTTACATAATATTGGGTCGTACCTACTGATGAGGTTCCTTGCAAAAGTGTTTTGAGCTTGTCAATAACTTGTCTTCTTGTAGCATTTTCTTCTGAAACATGCTGCTCCAAGAAACCTTCTAGAACCAAACAGACTTTTGAAAACCCCTTTAGATGCGAGCTTTGACACACCTGGCATCAACACCATTCATTGCACGAATCGATAACACGTGTTTCACAGAAGACTATTAAAAAACCATGAAAAATAGTCATTAGATGTACAACTATATTATGTTTTTATAATACATAATGCAATAACCAAGTTCACGCTATGCCATACACCCATTGTAGTTGATTTTTTTTCGTGGAGGAATAACTTCTGGTACTAATGAGATGTCCAATTTGAGATGGGACGGAGGCAGAATCGCAGCCTTTAATAAAAACAAAAGTCATTAAACTTGATATAGAAAAATAAAGAAACATCACAAAAATGACATCATAAACATAAAAAATAAAATAAAACACCTTTATTAGCTGTTCTTTGAGGCAATTCATCGAACACTTTACGAATTCATCAAACCCATGGTAACTGGAATCAAACATATGACCATTAATCAAATAAAATAAACAAATTACTATAACGATAAAAAGGAAGAAACATATGAAACCAAAACAATAATGTAAAGTAGTATAGCTATACCAGTAGGAAGCTGCTCCATTGAAATGATTCGATCACCAATCCAATGTTGAGAGCCCATTCACTACCTTTAAGAGAAAACTAAATAATCAGAATAATATAAAGACATAAGACATACCAAAGCTCGTTCACCAAGTAGTATGTGTACATGTAAGCGTCGATACGGCCTCTTCCATGATCCTTGAGTCTTGGAGATACTCACTGTGATAACCGAGGAATTGAGCTCTGCTACATATGTTGTCAGGAGATAGTCTCCATTGATATATCCATAGCCGTCACCATCATCTTCAAACAAAACACCTTCAATTTCACCTACAGTTATGCGTGAAAGAGGCAAGCATTATTTTTTTTCAATAACTTAGCTTAAATTATAAAAATGATTGAACACGTTTAAAGATTGAAAAAACCTGGAGATTTGTTATTCAACGTCAGAAAGATCCATACCCGTCGATCCATTAGTGCCTCAATTCAAAAAGGGGGCATGAATATTGATTCAAACCAAGAAGGCGTACATAAAGAATTTATCTTCATATAAAAGAAATGCTGGAATCAATATGATATAATAAAAGCTGAGATACCTAAGTTTTCAAAAAGGAAATGCTTCAACACTGTTTCTCAAGATATAATTAGCATTAAAAAGCCTCAACACTATTTCTCAGCAAGCAAGTACTAAAGGAAATGCAGAAATACAAGGAAAAAAATTGCAATTAGCTTGCATTTTCACTACTGCTGAGGCAAGCTGGAAATGGCTTACCAGATAAGATGGTGTTTTCCATCTACGTCATTTCTATATGCTCTTCAACATGTCTCGATCTTTGTTAACATACACAAAAACATTGTTTTATTCATTATCTTATTAATTAAAAAAAGGATTGAACAAACACTTATTCTAGTTTACCACATAGTGTGAATATGGTAAAGTTTCAGCATTCACGGCATACTTCTCCCATCGCTGCAAGTCAGATTCACAGTTTGAAAGTTGTTAGGAATACGATTTTTGTATAAGAAAGATTCGGTCACCCCTTATATGATTAAGCATTGATTAGCTCGTAGTAGTTACAATAGTTAGTTAAACGTAGTTTAGAAGTAGATTAGTTCGCGGAAGAAGGACGGGTCTTTACCCACTGTATACCTGATCCGCAGCCCAAGTGGCACGCCCTAGTGGCAAAACCCATGTACATATAAGCCCTCTCCATCCTTGGAGAGGGTAAGCCTTCTCTCATAATCTCATTTTCTTTTTTTTTGGTTTTCTCTCAAGGCTTCACCTCTTTCTCTCTCTAACTTTCTCTCTCTACATTTCTTTCTTTCTTTCTTACTTGCAACGAACCAAAACCATAAGTTCTATGTGTGTTTCGTGCTTATTTAGTATCCTACAATTGGTATCAAGAGCCATGGTTACATCCTAGGGATCATAGGACTTATGGTGTATGGTTTGTTTTGGTTTCTACTAGTTTCTACTCATTTTAGAGCTTGTTCGTGGTGATTCTTGTGTTCTTTCTTGTACTTCTAGGATTAGAGAGGTTAGATTCATCTAGTTTATCAGTTGGTTGGACTAAATCTAACGTTTGAGTAGTGTACGAGTTGGTTTGGAACTTGGTTCTTGGCAGCGGTTTGTTCCTCGTTAAAAGCTTCTTAGCAGCGGTTAACTTGGGGTTTAAGCGGTTAGTGATAGTGGTTAGTACAAGTAGTGGAGCGAACATTACGCTGTACTTTGTACTGTTTCAGCGGTTAACTTCCAGCGGTTTACTATTCAGCGGTTAAGTTATCAGCGGTTACTCTTCAGTGGTTACCTTACTAGCGGTTACTCTATCCAGCAGTTACTATTGTCAGCGGTTTAATAATCAGCGGTTACTATTCCAGCGGTTAAGTTTCAGCAGTTATTACATCAGCGGTTTACTCATCAGTGGTTACTTTACTAGCGGTTTCTCTGTCAGCGGTTAATTGTCAGCGGTTACTGTACCAGCGGTTTACTTATCTTAGCGGTTTTCCTGGTTGACTTTAGTAAAATCCCGGGAAAGAATCGATTTCTTGGTTTAAGTCACGTGTGTTGTAAAATCCCGTCTAAGACCTGGTCATCATGACTACTATATCTTCTATTGATGATACCAAAGTATTTCATACTAAAACATTTGGCTAAAAATCATTTGGTTATCATTGTACCAAAGTATTTCATACTAAAACATTTGGCTACTCCAGAAGTAATGGCTTTTGGTAAAGAGATGAAATCCATTAATTTTTTCATAAAAGATTGCCAGGGACTAGCAATAGTTTAGTGTGGGGGATTTGATATGTGGCAAATTACACATATATTTTATATTGTTAAACCCACAAAAACGACCAAAAACACACAAATGACCACAAAATGTTACAAATATCATTGAAATGTGTTTTTATGTAATTCAGGTACAAAAAGATTGAAAACAAGTGAAAACATGCAAAGTTCACACAATTGTCATTTTCAGTCCCTGGAGTTTCATAAATTGACAAAACTAGTCCCTGAAAGTTCAAAATGAATAAAAAGTCAACTTTAGTCCTTGGGAAGTCAAACTTGTTCACAAATAGTCCCTGGATGAAAGTTTACACAAATTGGCAACTTTTACCCCTCAAGTTACAAAATTGGCAAAATTAGTCCCTGGGTATTTAAAAAGTGTGATTTATCAAATAATACCCTTGTACTATTCATAATTTACAATTTGAACCCTTTTGATAACTTTTGGAAAAATTACAATTTCACCCCTCAACTTTGGAAAAATTACATAAATGGTCCCCGGGTGTTTTAAATTGTAAATAATGCAAATAAGGTCCCTTGGTTTATTAAACTTGGCATTAATGGTCCATGTGATAACTATGGAAATATTACAGGTTCACCCCTTCAAGAATTCAGAAGTTACACTCTAGGTCCTTGGGCTTAACATAACTACAAAACCAAACGGACCATATTATTTAACCAACCCAAAATCCCAAACCCAATAAATAAACCCCTTAACCCTTTATAAACCCCCCAAGCCCAGTCCAGCCCAACAAACAAATAAACCCAACCCAACTTTTAAATAATAACGGGGTTTAACCCATTGACCCCTCCAAAACCTCCTTCACTGTTCACCCATCTCTCCCACGCCTGCATCACCAAAACCAGGTGGTTTTCCACTTTTCCACCTCACTCCCCCAGCTGTTTAACAACTCCCTTCCACCTCCACAACCTCCCAAAACCAATTAAACCCCTAAAATCCTCACACTCAACCTGAAATATCTCCAAGATATTATTGGCGCCAAAAAAGCCAATTTAAACGGCTAGGATTCATTTGACCAAATCAAGGGTTGAAAATTGTTGGGAAAGTCTCACAAAGTTGCAAGGAGTTCAAAAAGTCTCTATATATCAAAAGGGAAGCAGAAGAAAAGACTTATGTAGGAGTAGAGAAAAGTAGATAATCGTACTTAGTGTAGTTTGTATTTCAGTTGTAATTTTAGCTTTAAAATTGTTGCAATCAGTTTAATTTATGTAATTTGAATTTCCTTTACACTGAATTTCAAGTTATCTTTACAAATTTCAGTTTTGGCAATTTTGAGTGAAATTGACAATTTCACTTAATCTTGGTAAAAGTTGTTATTCAGTGTTTCTGTAAGCTCATTTATGTTCATTCAAAAGCTTTCTTAAGTTTCTAAGGGTTGTCAATCAGTTTAGTTCAAGTTAAGCAAAAATTCATTAAATACAAATTAAATAGGTAAAAATCAAAAATCTGTTCTCAAGGAAGAAGATGCAAAGGAGCATGGTAACTTTTGAATGGTAATGGTTTAGGACCTCATGGGAGGTGATAGGATGAGTTAGTGGTCCTTGGTTCCTCAGTTTGGCTTGGATTCACTTTTGTAAGCCTTATTTTCACATTTTTGCTTTTTACTGTACGTGTGCTTATAGATTGCTTATCTTTGCTAATTTGTGTTTCTTAGGTGTAGTTTAATAGGATTCTTGCTTGATATTGCTAGATTGTTCAATAAAATCTTGTGTTGCTTACCTTTTTAGTTTAACTGTCAAAATAGTTTAAATATGGATCCATGTGTATTGTTGTGCTTGTTGCTGTCTATCTGTTTCTTTAAGCTTATTATGTCATAAGGTGTTCTTATAAATCAGTTTTATGGTCTAAATTAGTCTTATGTATTGATAATCACAAATCAGTCAATCTTAAAGGGTGTTTGGATCCGCTGCATTACTTGTGTTCCTGTGAGTTTGTGTTGTTATCTCTGGTTGTTTCATGTTTATATAGGTCCTAATAGGTTAGTTATGTGATAAAACTCAGTAGTTGTTTGAGAAAAAGTCAATTTCTCTTTTAATACCTCATTTTTATTGCATTGTCAAGTAGTTTAGTAGCATAATAATCTAAATCCTTTCATTAGTGATTAAGATAGCTAAACTCAGTTTCATATCATCTTATTATTACATATTCAGTAAGTAGGAGCCAATCAAAACTCACAAAAGTCAAAAATTCCATGTTTCTCAAAAAGTCAAAATCTCATAGAATAAATTTTTGAATAAACTTTGGATTTTCCTCTAGGGTTTAATATTGAGTTTCATGATTTGTGCTTTTAGGATAGTAATATTTGGTTGCTCATCTTCATTAGAATATTTTTATTTATTTATTTTTTACCTAAGTTAAACTGCTTATTTACTAGCTACTATTTAGCACTATTACTGAAATTTCCCCTGTGCACAGATCTATAACCACTTTGACAAGCTCTTTGTGAGCTTGTTACTGAGCCCCACCTAGTGCTTATTGGTTTGTTGGAAACCCTAATAAGCCATCTCTCTAAATCAAGGCTTATTTCATACTTTGTAGCTTATTTAGTATGGCTGCTAGTCCCTTTTTGTTTGTCCCATTCCACCCTATAAACTGAGTGCTCAGCATTAAACACCCAAGTTCATGCCCTCCCCTAGTATTCATTAGTGGGACCCAGGGCATATGTCCTAGCTTTTTGAAAAGCTCTTCTAGGTAGCTTTTAGGATCAAGTCTCACATTGGGCTTCCAATCATCCTAGTGGGCCCTACAGGGTCTGCAAGATTGCCAAATTGGCCTGTGTTCTAAGTTAAGTTGGGATTTGCTTATTTGTCTTTTCTAGCTTATTAGTTTGCTTTTTATTGTTGTTTCAGTTCTATCTAAGTTTATTAAACTTGTTTATATCTTATTTAACTTCTGGTTCACAGTTGTGAGCTTATTATAAGCTTTTTCAAGTGTTAAATTTTCTTTTAAGCTTAATTTTGAGTACTATTGGAGTCACAAGCTCCTACTGAGCTTATTATTAAGTATTAAAAAGTTTGTTTTTATAAAAGTTATCTATTTTTAGTTGGTAGTTAGTTTTGTAACAGAAAAAAAAAATGTTTTGTAAAGTATGCCATAAGTGAGGTTCGAACCTGTGACCTCTTGGTCAAACAGGTCAAAACCAAACCAAGGCCACGCACCATCTACCCTAGTGTATTATTAGTGTTATTGTTTTCCCTTTTTATTTTTATACTAATCTATTTCCTTTTTAGTTTAATAAGCTTAAACAGCTTATTTTTCTGCTTATTTTTAAGCTTTTACACCTTTTTACATTTTTCCTAGCTTGTTTATAGTACTAAGTATTTTTAGAAAAAGTTTTGTATTTATTACTTTTAATATAGTATTTATTATACTTTAAATTAGTTTAATTAGTTAAATAATAGTTTTTAATTAATAATAAATAATTAAATAGTCTAAAAAATAATTTTAATTTTCCAATAATTTACTTTTATTATTAGGATTCCAAAAATATAATTTTCACATCCGTGGGATTTATATTGGGCAGAATTCACGTTTTATTTCGTACATTTACGTAAATTTAAATTAAACGTACACGTTTTTAGATTATAAACGTTTCTAAGTATTTTCCTTTCATGTACTTGTTCTTATAGCTTATTTAAGATATTTTATTTTATAATTCATTAGTTTAATCACTCACAACCTTTTCCATTCAATTTCACCCGATCACAGATTCGTCCTATTACAGATTTCACACCTCGTTGGGATTAAACGACCCGGGGATATTCTATACTCCTTTGGTGTAATTGCATTGTGTCCTTGATAGTTTGACTTTGGTTGACCAAATCCTTGGTTGATTTTAGTTGACTGTTTGGGGAGCAATCAATTTTTGGCGCCGCTGCCGGGGAGGTATGCTGCGTATAATGACTTGTGTTTTGTTGAAATATCTATCTATTGTATATATATACTATATATAATATCATATTTCATTTCCAAAAACAATATAAAACACAAAAATATTTTCCTTTTCATAGCATACAACTTGCCCAGTTTGATAAGTCCCTCAGTTACAACATTTGGTTGCTGGCTGTTTAAACATAGTTGCTGAGCTCTGTCAAGCCCAGATTCCCTTTCAAGGGGCGGTTGTTAGGATTTTCCTTTTCTTTGTATATATATATATAAAATCTAAAAATACAAAAACATTTTTCATTTTCTTTGTAAAATCAAAAACCTAAAAAAATTCTTCGTACCCTTTCTAAGTTCCTTGACTCTTAAGGAATCTTAGACTCATCATTACTGATGAATATTCATAATTCTGTGAGTGGACCCCACTCCAATTTCTCATCCAATCATTTCCCGACTCTTTCCCTTCTCTCAATCATGATGAGGGAAGTGATTCCATTTTGGAAAAGGTCGAGGTGTTTCTGGCTCTAGATAGTTTACTTCCTGACGAGGTTAAGGACAACTATCTTGATCCCGAGGGGGACATTCTTTTCTTAAAAAGTTTGTTAAATGAAAATCCAACTCCCCCTCCTTTCCTTGCATCTTCATAAAATGGGAATCAAATCAGTTAATAAAACTGATGAATTTCCTGAGATCTAACTTAAAGATTTAACTCATCCTCTTGAACATGCATTTCTTGAGGATGTAGTTCTCATACAGATCTTTTTCTTTCATAATTAAATTTAATTTAAAAGAAAGCAGTAAATTTAATTAAAGAAAGTCCATAATTAATGGATTTCATCTCTTTACCAAAAGCCATTACTTCTGGAGTAGCCAAATGTTTTAGTATGAAATACTTTGGTACAATGATAACCAAATGATTTTTAGCAAACCACCAGCTTTCAACGGTTTTGATTTGTCTTTACCTGTAGCTGTTTGCTCAGGACTATCCAACTCTTAGATAAATTATTACTATTATCTTTGGTGAGCTGATTACCAATTATGGACTTTTCACTGCCTTTACCACAAGCCATAACCTTGCGGGCTAGCCAACTCTTCACTTTTAGGATATGGTGAGTCGATTACCATACAATTTTTGGCAAATTGCAAGCCATAAACGGATTTGAGATATCTTTACCAAGAGCCGTTTGCTCCTGGATTAGCCAATCCTTATGTGTGTTAGACATGGTGGACTGATTACCATTTATTTACGTTCTAAGTGAGAGAAAAAAAATTTTAAAATTTTTCAAATTTTTCAAATTTTGGCTAAAAATGGGGGTACTTGATGGAACATGTGTTTAAATTCGTGAATAACGAATTCCCCCCCACACTTAGAACTGAATATTGCCCTCAATATTCAAAGTACTGGGTGTTAAACCGACACTTTGAATGTAAGAAGGAAATATTAATAACCTTTATTTAGGTTTATATACATACATTTTTCATAAAGCTTCTTAAATAGAAGCTATCACTATTTTTAAAAGTGATGATGATGATTTTTTTTTTTTTGATTTTTTATTTTTGATTTTTTACAAACACATTAAGGACTGAAATATAAACAACTTTAAAAAAAGAAATATTTTTAAAACCTAGAAATAAGCTGTTAAGGAGCTTATGAGCTTATTCAGTTGAGTTTTTCAACTCACAGTAACTCATAAGCTCATAATAAGCTTGAAAAAGCTCTATATTGTAAAACAAAGGTGAAAATATATAAGTACAAGTTTTATAGACATATTTATACAAGCTAGTGTACTGGAAATCACTGAATAAGCTCACATAAGCTAATAAGCAATTTCCATATACACAGCAATCCAAACACCCTTGCAGCCAATTAGATTGACCATTTAATCCCATGATGTAAGCTCAAAAGGCCAAAACAGTTATTGTAGTAGCAAGATGTGTTGGTCAGATTTCCAAAAAGCTCAAGCTCAACCTGTGGGGCCCATAGGTTAGCTTTGGAGAAGCTTATGAAAAGGCTTCGAAGTTACTGAGTATACTGGATTGCCAGTATACATAGTAATATGGGACAATCAAAAAGCTTGTTGCAGCCCTAGTAACTGAGCTGCAACATGAGATTTAAGCACATGATCATATAGATTGGCTGATGAGCTTCTCATAGAAGTAAATCTCACAAGCTAGGGATCAAAGATAAGCTTTGTAGGAGCTTTTGAAATGTGGCTCAACTTCACTGTATACACAGTGAAGTGAGAAAGAGATACAAACAATAAGCTCAAATTTAACTTATCAAATAAGCTAATAAGAGCTCAACAAGCACTGAGACATTGAGTTTGGTTTCTTGGCTTTGTGAAAAGCCAAAGCTCACAAACTCAAGCTCAGTGAGGAGCTTTTATTAAGCTTGGGAAAAAGCTCAACTTCACTGTTTACAAAGTGAAGTGAGTTAGATTGAACAAAAAGGTTGGGCTAAAATAAGTGTGCAAATAAGCAAATAAAGGGAAAATAAGCATTCACATAAACAAATAGCTAGTAGGGCTTCTATAAACAACAATAAACTCAGGCATAAGTCCAAAATCCAACAAGCTATGGTGAGTCGATTACCATACAATTTTTGGCAAATTGCAAGCCATAAACGGATTTGGGATATCTTTACCAAGAGCCGTTTGCTCCTGGATTAGCCAATCCTTATGTGTGTTAGACCTGGTGGACTGATTACCATTTATTTACATTCTAAGTGAGAGAAGAAAAAAAAATTTAAAAATTTTTCAAAATTTTCAAATTTTGGCTAAAAATGGGGGTACTTGATGGAACATGTGTTTAAATTCGTGAATAACGAATTCCCCCCCACACTTAGAACTGAATATTGCCCTCAATATTCAAAGTACCGGGTGTTAAACCGACACTTTGAACGTAAGAAGGAAATATTAATAACCTTTATTTAGGTTTATATACATACATTTTTCATAAAGCTTCTTAAATTGAAGCTATCACTATTTTTAAAAGTGATGATGATGATGATGATTTTTTTTTTTATATATTTTTTATAGATAATATACATATATACAACATGTGGGGAATCTCCCCCACACTAGGGTGGTACACACGGGTGAAAACCCATGTTCATGCTACTGTTTTTGTTTCCCGAGTCGCTAGCTTGACTCGACCCCGAATTCATTTGTTCATGGGGAAGTAAGTGGAAGAACAATCTCCATCGGACTTTCATTCAAGATGTTTAGATAAACATTGAAGTACGCGAAAGTTCCATACCGATGAGATATACAGAGACACCCGGCTTACAAATGATACATGAAAATGCAAGGGTCAAAGATAGTGTCTTCATTCCCGAAGGAGTGAAGAACAGGATAAGTCACCTTGTAGGTGAAGAAAAGAAAGAAAGTCATGATGAAAATCATGACTAACTCATTTTCATTAGAAGGAGAATTCATTGTTTCATGAATCATGACAGTTAAGCTCGTTTGATCAAGACATATTATGGGTATGTCAAGATCAAAATAAAAGTTATCATACTCCGGAGGAGATATGATATGAGTGAGTTCAAGAGAGAACTCCTCGAAGGTGAATGAATCATATTCAGAATTGATATTAGTGAGTTCAAGGGAGAACTCATCAAATGTAAATGATTCATAATCAGGGAGAGAATTATGAGAATGAGAAGTGGTATTACCACTAATCACCTCTCCCATATTATCAAAACAGAAGGCTTCCATATCCGGAATAGAATCGTCGGACAAAATGTCATTATCCTTAGTGGGGATAGGAGATGAAATATGTTTTTCTTTTAAAGCCTCGATTTTAGCAATGAGAAGACTGACATTCAATAATGTTGCACGAAGTGCTTCATCTTTGATTTCAGTGTTAGTAACTTCATCATTCTCTTCTTCTAAGCTGACTAGCTTAGAAGGTAATTCCTCCACATAA
>LBNU01038503.1:0-21249 GCA_014162995.1 Artemisia annua | reverse complement strand
TAGGTCCTTGGGCTTAACATAACTACAAAACCAAACGGACCATATTATTTAACCAACCCAAAATCCCAAACCCAATAAATAAACCCCTTAACCCTTTATAAACCCCCCAAGCCCAGTCCAGCCCAACAAACAAATAAACCCAACCCAACTTTTAAATAATAACGGGGTTTGACCCGTTGACCCCTCCAAAACCTCCTTCACTGTTCACCCATCTCTCCCACGCCTGCATCACCAAAACCAGGTGGTTTTCCACCTTTCCACCTCACTCCCCCAGCTGTTTAACAACTCCCTTCCACCTCCACAACCTCCCAAAACCAATTAAACCCCTAAAATCCTCACACTCAACCTCCATCTGTCAAAAGATATTTTTGGCGCCAAAAGTCAATTCAAAGGCTAGGATGAATTTGACTGAACCAATGGCCATGATTAGAAGTGGGAAATGTTCAGAGGTCGACAAGGAGGCAAGAAAGTGTATAAAAGAGGGAGAAGAAAGAAGAAAACACCACCTTGGGCTAGCCTTGGTCACGTAGTGATCATCTTTAAAGCTTTTCTTTAAATTAAATGTCATTTACAGTTTTAATGTTGTAATTTACCTTAATTTAGTGTAATGAAACCTTTATTTACAGTTTAATCTCAAGTTATCTTTAAATTTTCATGTTTTTACTTTATTGTCATTTAAATTTCAAGTCTCTTAATTTCTTGTTAAGTTTTAGTTGTTTTCTGGACTCAATAAGCCATATAAGCTCCTGACAAAAGCATATAAGCTTTTAGAAACCTAAAAACAGCTATGATCTTTTAAATACAAAAATAGTTAAAAAAAATTAAGAAAATAGAAAAGAAAATAAAAAGTTCTGTGTCTTGATGGAAACTACAAAGGAGCATGGTGGATAATGGATTTCCATGGGTACTAGTGCCTCATGGGAGGCTTAGGAAGTTATTTTGGCCCTTGGTTCTTTAGATCTCACCTGAATTCATTTGTAAGCCCATTTCTATAAATTTTGCATTTTACTGTTCTTATGTGTTAACTGCTTTGATCTTTTGTTTTCCAGTTTATTTGTTATTGTTTAGTGTTATTTAAGTGTTATGTTGCTTGTTTGTTCATTAGACTCATTTGTGCTCAAAATTTATATTATACTGTATAAAGTACAAATTTGACAATCTTGTGTTTTATGCTTGTGTGCTTGAAGATTATGCTCAAATGATCTAATTTTATTATATATTAAGTTTGGATTCAGGTTCATAGGCAAATTCAATGAATACTTTAAAATTCATGTGACAAGTGAATTTGAAGGGCTGTTTGGATCTGTTGAGATTTAGGACTTTGAGGTTGTTTGAGTTGTGTATTTTTGTTCTTGCATGATCAGTTAGCTATTTGAGTAATTGACACTACTTTAGGCTCAGTGATTATGTCTTTTATAGTCATATGCAATTCCAAATTAATATCAATGTTCACTGTATTGGTTCTAATGGTTAATCTGTGTTAAGGACTGTGTATGGTGTGTTCTTGTTTGATGTATGCCTTATATGATCAAATTAACTCAGTGATAATTTCAATTAAGTGGTATAGCATGTGGAAAGTCAAATTGACACTTGATCCTTTCCATATGAGTACTGTGAGATTGTTAGGACCTATAACCTTGCATACTTGTTCAAATCTTGTTTATCTTTGATTATTTCATGTTCTTGCTGTTTAATATGTCATGTTTAGTCAGTAAATTAGATTACAAGTTCATATTAGTCAAACTTATGTGTTCTAGTAAAAAGTCAAATGTTCATAATAAAAGTTTTTGAATAAAATAGATAATTTTGTTATGATCTTATTTTTAAGTTTCTGATTAAGTGCTTTTAGGGCTTTAACATTTTGTTGCTTGTCTTACTTATTGTATTTTTGTTAATTTTTATTAACCATGTTTTAGTGCTTATTTTCATGCTTTTTCTTAGCTATTTATGCCCTGTCTCACAGGCTCACAGTCAAAGTCACAAGCTTGTAGCTTGTTGGATTTTGGACTTATGCCTGAGTTTATTGTTGTTTATAGAAGCCCTACTAGCTATTTGTTTATGTGAATGCTTATTTTCCCTTTATTTGCTTATTTGCACACTTATTTTAGCCCAACCTTTTTGTTCAATCTAACTCACTTCACTTTGTAAACAGTGAAGTTGAGCTTTTTCCCAAGCTTAATAAAAGCTCCTCACTGAGCTTGAGTTTGTGAGCTTTGGCTTTTCACAAAGCCAAGCAACCAAACTCAATGTCTCAGTGCTTGTTGAGCTCTTATTAGCTTATTTGATAAGTTAAATTTGAGCTTATTGTTTGTATCTCTTTCTCACTTCACTGTGTATACAGTGAAGTTGAGCCACATTTCAAAAGCTCCTACAAAGCTTATCTTTGATCCCTAGCTTGTGAGATTTACTTCTATGAGAAGCTCATCAGCCAATCTATAGGATCATGTGCTTAAATCTCATGTTGCAGCTCAGTTACTAGGGCTGCAACAAGCTTTTTGATTGTCTCATATTACTATGTATACTGGTAATCCAGTATACTCAGTAACTTGGAAGCCTTTTCATAAGCTTCTCCAAAGCTAACCTATGGGCCCCACAGGTTGAGCTTGAGCTTTTTGGAAAGCTGACCAACACATCTTGCTACTACAATAATTGTTTTGGCCTTTTGAGCTTATATCATGGGATTAAATGGTCAATCTAATTGGCTGCAAGGGTGTTTGGATTGCTGTGTATATGGAAATTGCTTATTAGCTTATGTGAGCTTATTCAGTGATTTCCAGTACACTAGCTTGTATAAATATGTCTATAAAACTTGTACTTATATATTTTCACCTTTGTTTTACACTATAGAGATTTTTCAAGCTTATTATGAGCTTATGAGTTACTGTGAGTTGAAAAACTCAACTGAATAAGCTCATAAGCTCCTTAACAGCTTATTTCTAGGTTTTAAAAATATTTCTTTTTTTAAAGTTGTTTATATTTCAGTCCTTAATGTGTTTGTAAAAAATCAAAAATCAAAAATCAAAAAAAAAAAATTAAAAAATAGCAAAAAGGGGGTAGGCAGGCTCGAACCTGAGACCTCCCCCTTTGGAAGATGATAGAGTGGTATCTGTATGCCAGTTGCCCTAGGGTCTTTTCTTGGTTAACTCTTACACCCTCTATTATTTAAATACCAAAACTTCCCTTTGGCTTATAAGTAGTTTAAGCTTATTTGACTGCTTATTATTAAGCAATTTGGAGTTTTAATATTTTTTATACGTTTCTGCATAGGTGTAGTATTTATATAATTTTTTCCAGAATTTTCACTTTTTATTTAGTATTTATAAAAAATCATTTTAGTTTATATAGTTTTAATGAAAACTAATAAATAAATTAGTTTAAGTATATAATTTTAATCTAAGTTTAGTTTTTATAATTTTTCTAACTTTTATAAGTTATTAGGATTTTGAAAAAAATAATTTTGCAATTTTTATTGTTAATTTGTTACATTTTATAAATTAAATTAATTAAATAGTTAATTAATAAATAAATAGTAAATAATTAATAAAAAATGGAATAATTGTATAATAAATATATTTTCAGTTTCAGAAATTCTTTTATATTATTTTAGACTTTTCTAAATTTTTATTTTATTCTCTTAGGCTTTATTTTACATTTTCTTATTTTTAGTTAATTATTAAATAATTAATAATAGTTTTTAATTTATAATAATTATTTAAATAGTGTAATAATTTATTTTCTTTTTCTAATAATTTTTATTTACTTTTAGGATTCCAAAAATATAATTTTCACATTTGTGGGAGTTATATTTGACAGAATTCACATTTTGTTTCGTACGTTTACATTTATTTAAATTTAAACGTACGTTTCTAGTTTGTAAACTTTTAAATAAATTTGTAATAATAAGTAAATATTTTTTTTTTATTTAATTTGCATTTAAGCCGCTAAGGCATGCAAATTCCTACTATAGTTATTTTTGATGATTGGTTTTATACGTTTACGTTTATTTGATCCTAAACGTAAGTTTGTAAATTCTTTCACATTTTAAGGTTTCTGATTGTACGTTTTTACTGATATAGCTATGACAGAGCTATTACTATTCACATTCCAGTGTTGGTCAGTCAGATTCCTATTTTCATATATTCAATAACATCAACATCACACACGTTCGTTGTATTCAGAATGTCACACCTCATCAGGACATAATGACCCGAGGATATAATTTTATACTCCTTGGTAAACTTGCATTTTTCTCCCAGGCTGTCTGACTGTTATGGTTGACCATTCACAAGTGGTTGACTGATAATAGACGTGTGGTTTGGGAGGAATCAATTTTTGGCGCCGCTGCCGAGGAGGTGTGCTGCGTAGAACGAATTTGAAGCATCAGTGATTGTTGAATATACATCCATTGTATATTAACCATTATTGTTCATATTTTCTTATTTTCATATAAAAACCAAAATAATCGTGAAGTTAATTCGTTTAACGGATCGATTACCAAAAACATTTTAATTCATGTTTTCAACGAACACAAAAAACCCAAAAATATTCATCTTTACCCTCTCACCTTTTTGATTCTTCATTTCTTACCCTCTATTACCCTTTGATTCTTTATATGTCTTATCCTCACATTCTTGGTTGTCAATGGTGTGGTGGCCCTCATAATGATGGTAATTGTCCAAGTTTTAGCATGGTAGAATCAGGAAACGGGTCTGTCTATAACCAAGATCCCTATTCTTACCATGACACGACTGACTTATTCCATCAGCCACCACATCATGAGATACTGACATACTCGTGTGAATTTTGTGGAGGTCCATGTTGAATCTATGTATCCTTGATAGATANCACCTTTTTGATTCTTCATTTCTTACCCTCTATTACCCTTTGATTCTTTATATGTCTTATCCTCACATTCTTGGTTGTCAATGGTGTGGTGGCCCTCATAATGATGGTAATTGTCCAAGTTTTAGCATGGTAGAATCAGGAAACGGGTCTGTCTATAACCAAGATCCCTATTCTTACCATGACACGACTGACTTATTCCATCAGCCACCACATCATGAGATACTGACATACTCGTGTGAATTTTGTGGAGGTCCATGTTGAATCTATGTATCCTTGATAGATATTGTAGCTCTCGTTGATCGTTAGCAGTGTCTATGTAATCACAAACACTATAATAAAGAATCTCCAAAGCTTGTACTCTAATGCGGAAAACAAATACAAGCATAAACAATAAATACTAAGAACGCTTAATCCTCTATGGATTATATATTGAAAACTTGTAAACTCGTTTGTTACATAAAACATAAACTTGTGTTCCTTTTATAAATAAGGAACCCTAACCTAAACCGTTTCCCAAGAAACGTATCTTCTATAAACTTTAAATAATATGCATTATCTTTTCCTAATATAACTCATGCATATCCTAACTATAATACGCGGTTTTACTAAGTCCGCAGAAACTAAACATGCTGAACTATGTCTTCAGCAGTAATACTTCATCAGCAGAATCTGGTCGTCAGCAGATTCCCTTCAGCAGTAACCATTAGTGGAATTCACACTTAGCAGAATTCCCAACAATCCTCCCCTAATCTTGAATTTGACCTGGGTTAAGTTCAAGATTTCTTGATAGATCTTTAAACACAGCACACTAGAGGATTGTCTTCAAACATCAGCAGCAAAGAATCAAAAAGATAACATCTCTATGATGAATAAGCTTGAAACACCATATCTTTGCAGCAACATATGACATTAGATACATCAAAACAGATTAGTTTCATACTATTCTCATCACATCCAGGTGTGTTAACTCCTGTGAGAGGTGAATCATTGAAAATAATGGATTTGATGTCTCTTTACCAATAGCCATTACTACTGGAGTAGCCAAATGTTTAAGTTCTTAAACCATGGTACACTGATAACCATATGATTTTTAGTAAATCATCAACTATAACGGATTTGGGTTGTCTTTACCTGTAGCCGTTTGCTCAGGAGTAGCCAATTCTTAAAGGAAACATCCTTGGTGAATTGATAACCAATATGGATTTCCACAGCCTTTACCATAAGCCATATACTCATGGGCTAGTCAACTCTTAGGATTTTCATTGAATAAGATCCATGGTGAATTGATGACCATTTCAACTCTCAGCAATTAAGCATGGGTGAGTTGAGTACCCTATGATTTTTGGCAAACCATTACAGCCATCAACAAATTTGATTACTCTTTACCAAAGCTGTACCCTTTGGACTAGCCAACTCTTTGATGGACACAAGTCACATCTGGTGAGTTGAGAACCATCAACAGAGCTACGATACAACAAATCTGCAAATAGTTAGTACATTTTATTTATTTATTTATTTATTTATTTTTTATTATTTTTTTCACTAAAGAAAAAAAATAAACACAATATACAACAAGATATACCAGATCAAGTAGAAGACTTCTGTTGAAGAAGCTGAGACTTGATCAATCCTACCAACTGCTCAGCATGTGTGAGATCATTAGCAACTGGATTAGGAGGAATCTCCAACTTCTTCCTCAATAATCTTTTTAGCAGCTTAGCAGACATTGGATACTTCTGATCAGAGAACATACACATTCTCATCCCACACTTAGTCTCCACCACATGGACACTAGGATAAGGATAGAACCTCTAGGTGTCAACCTTCTAAAGCTCAGATTCCTGCAAAATAGAATACCCTGTACCCTTTGAAGTATGAGAATCCATCAACACCTGCAGATCTCCCAAGAGGTACAACCCTGAACCTTGTGGCTTATGTTTGGAATAGTAATATGACACAAAGGTGTAAAGAGTTTGTAGATCTGTTCTATCCACCAAATGAAGAATATATTTCAAGAAAATAAACTCTATTGAAGATCCATCCATCCTTGAGATTGTGTTCAACTGACCATCAGTAACCTTCCAATCTGTCAACACACTATAAGACACTTCTGGAAACACTGCAGTAGAACCTTGCTTGATAAATGTAGCATTGTCAGCTTGAAGATCTACACGTTTGGATGTCCTTTCCTTCTTAGCAGTTTTCTTCCTGGAAAGCCTCATAGATCTCCTCAAGTTAACATGTCTGGTGTGAGACATTCTTTTCTTTCTTCTACCAGGTACATAAATTCCCATAGGGATAGAAGGATCCACTGAAGTAGTAGCATCAGAGACACTGTCAGCAGCAACAGAAGTTGTAGCATCAGAAGGAACTGAGATATGGCTTATGCTGACTCCAATTCCTCTGACGATTCAAACCCTTGGATAGGTTATCCTGCTTCAGATAGAGACATAGTCTCTCCTTTTCTCTTTACCTCGGATGAGGAATCTTCCGAGGATGAATATGAAGATCCCTCCTTTCTTCCTCCTTCCACACCTGAAAGACCATCTGCAAGGTCTAGGAAGACTAACCCTCCACTTCCAAAATGAAGAGAGGTGGTTCTTGGTCTTCCTTCTCAAGAAGGCAAGGGAGATGGCAAAGGGAACTGAGAGATGGAGCAGTTGTAAATGTGATGCTGCCAGGGACCAAACACATGTGTTCTTGAGCATCATCATCACGTTTTCATCAATCCATCCTCTTTCATTTTCATCTTCAGCATCTTCATCGTCCTGGACATGCATATCTACCACTTTTGGCTCTGATGATGTACCAGATAGGCTTTGTGTAGTTGAACATGTAATAGAATAGGCTTTACTTTTGGAATTGTTTGTAATCTGTAACTCTTCTTATGAAAGAATGAATCACTTTTTGAGTTAATCTCTGTGTTGCACATGTCATATTTTACTTCAGTAGAAACAATGTTACACACATGTATTTCACTTCAGTAGTAACCAAGAGTAGCAATTGTAACACCTTCAGCAGGAACAATGAGAAACTCTTTTATCCTGTTTCAGCATTTACACTTACTTATTCAGCAGCAACAATCAGCAGCTCACAATTCATAGTTCAAGTAGCCAAATATAACCAACTACACACAACTGCATTCTGCAAAATAGACATAAAGTAGCAAACCAAACATACAAACTAACATGCTTTTACACACATTAGATGGTTAGTGTTAGAAATCTAAAAGTTATACAATTTTACAACAACAATCAATCCTCCCCTGAGGCATATGCCTCCCCTTAAATATTGCATTCAAGGGTTAACCATCCCAATGTGGACCACTAAGTGTTGAAACCTTGGTCCGTCAAAGGCTTTAGTTAATAAATCTGCCACATTTTTATCTGTGTAAATTTTAACCAAATTTATCAAATGTTTTTCATATGCATCTCTTATGAAGTGGTGTCTTATCTCAATATGCTTTGTTCTGTTGTGAAAAACTGGATTTTTAACAATGCATATGGTACTTTGATTATCAATAAAGATTGTGGTGTTCATGAAATTAAACCCATAATCCAGCAACTGATTTTGTATCCAAAGTACCTGCCCACAACAATTGGCAGCAGCAACATACTCTGCTTCAGTAGATGATGTAGCCACAATGGTTTGCTTCTTGCATTGCCAAGAAATCAATCTGCTCCCTAGAAATTGGCAACCTCCAGTAGTGGACCTTCTATCCAGATTATTTTTAGCCAAAATTTGAAAAATTTGAAAATTTTTAAATTTTTTTTTCTCACTTAGAACGTAAATAAATGGTTATCAGTCCACCATGTCTAACACACATAAGGATTGGCTAATCCAGGAGCAAACGGCTCTTGGTAAAGATATCTCAAATCCGTTCACGGCTTACAATTTGCCCAAAATTGTATGGTATTCGACTCACCATATCCTAAAAGTGAAGAGTTGACTAGCCCGCAAGGTTATGGCTTGTGGTAAAGGCAGTGGTAAACCATAATTGGTAATCAGCTCACCAAAGATAATATTTATAATTTATCTAAGAGTTGGCTAGTCCTGAGCAAACGGCTACAGGTAAAGACAAATCAAATCCGTTTACAGCTTGTGGTTTGCTAAAAATCACTTGGTTATCATTGTACCAAAGTATCACATACTAAAACAATTGGCTACTCCAGAAGTAATGGCTTTTGGTAAAGAGACAAAATCCATTAAGTTTTTCACAAAAGATTGCTAGGGACTAGCAATAGTTTAGTGTGGGGGATTTGATATGTGTCAAATTACACATATATTTTATATTGTTAAACCCACAAAAACGACCAAAAACACACAAATGACCACAAAATGTTACAAATATCATTGAAATGTGTTTTTATGTAATTCAGGTACAAAAAGATTGAAAACAAGTGAAAACATGCAAAGTTCACACAATTGTCATTTTCAGTCCCTGGAGTTTCATAAATTGACAAAACTAGTCCCTGAAAGTTCAAAATGAATAAAAAGTCAACTTTAGTCCTTGGGAAGTCAAACTTGTTCACAAATAGTCCCTGGATGAAAGTTTACACAAATTGGCAACTTTTACCCCTCAAGTTACAAAATTGGCAAAATTTGTCCCTAGGTATTTAAAAAGTGTGATTTATCAAATAATACCCTTGTACTATTCATAATTTACAATTTGAACCCTTTTGATAACTTTTGGAAAAATTACAATTTCACCCCTCAACTTTGGAAAAATTACATAAATGGTCCCCGGGTGTTTTAAATTGTAAATAATGCAAATAAGGTCCCTTGGTTTATTAAACTTGGCATTAATGGTCCTTGTGATAACTATGGAAATATTACAGGTTCACCCTTTCAAGAATTCAGAAGTTACACTTTAGGTCCTTGGGCTTAACATAACTACAAAACCAAACGGACCATATTATTTAACCAACCCAAAATCCCAAACCCAATAAATAAACCCCTTAACCCTTTATAAACCCCCCAAGCCCAGTCCAGCCCAACAAACAAATAAACCCAACCCAACTTTTAAATAATAACGGGGTTTGACCCGTTGACCCCTCCAAAACCTCCTTCACTGTTCACCCATCTCTCCCACGCCTGCATCACCAAAACCAGGTGGTTTTCCACCTTTCCACCTCACTCCCCCAGCTGTTTAACAACTCCCTTCCACCTCCACAACCTCCCAAAACCAATTAAACCCCTAAAATCCTCACACTCAACCTCCATCTGTCAAAAGATATTTTTGGCGCCAAAAGTCAATTCAAAGGCTAGGATGAATTTGACTGAACCAATGGCCATGATTAGAAGTGGGAAATGTTCAGAGGTCGACAAGGAGGCAAGAAAGTGTATAAAAGAGGGAGAAGAAAGAAGAAAACACCACCTTGGGCTAGCCTTGGTCACGTAGTGATCATCTTTAAAGCTTTTCTTTAAATTAAATGTCATTTACAGTTTTAATGTTGTAATTTACCTTAATTTAGTGTAATGAAACCTTTATTTACAGTTTAATCTCAAGTTATCTTTAAATTTTCATGTTTTTACTTTATTGTCATTTAAATTTCAAGTCTCTTAATTTCTTGTTAAGTTTTAGTTGTTTTCTGGACTCAATAAGCCATATAAGCTCCTGACAAAAGCATATAAGCTTTTAGAAACCTAAAAACAGCTATGATCTTTTAAATACAAAAATAGTTAAAAAAAATTAAGAAAATAGAAAAGAAAATAAAAAGTTCTGTGTCTTGATGGAAACTACAAAGGAGCATGGTGGATAATGGATTTCCATGGGTACTAGTGCCTCATGGGAGGCTTAGGAAGTTATTTTGGCCCTTGGTTCTTTAGATCTCACCTGAATTCATTTGTAAGCCCATTTCTATAAATTTTGCATTTTACTGTTCTTATGTGTTAACTGCTTTGATCTTTTGTTTTCCAGTTTATTTGTTATTGTTTAGTGTTATTTAAGTGTTATGTTGCTTGTTTGTTCATTAGACTCATTTGTGCTCAAAATTTATATTATACTGTATAAAGTACAAATTTGACAATCTTGTGTTTTATGCTTGTGTGCTTGAAGATTATGCTCAAATGATCTAATTTTATTATATATTAAGTTTGGATTCAGGTTCATAGGCAAATTCAATGAATACTTTAAAATTCATGTGACAAGTGAATTTGAAGGGCTGTTTGGATCTGTTGAGATTTAGGACTTTGAGGTTGTTTGAGTTGTGTATTTTTGTTCTTGCATGATCAGTTAGCTATTTGAGTAATTGACACTACTTTAGGCTCAGTGATTATGTCTTTTATAGTCATATGCAATTCCAAATTAATATCAATGTTCACTGTATTGGTTCTAATGGTTAATCTGTGTTAAGGACTGTGTATGGTGTGTTCTTGTTTGATGTATGCCTTATATGATCAAATTAACTCAGTGATAATTTCAATTAAGTGGTATAGCATGTGGAAAGTCAAATTGACACTTGATCCTTTCCATATGAGTACTGTGAGATTGTTAGGACCTATAACCTTGCATACTTGTTCAAATCTTGTTTATCTTTGATTATTTCATGTTCTTGCTGTTTAATATGTCATGTTTAGTCAGTAAATTAGATTACAAGTTCATATTAGTCAAACTTATGTGTTCTAGTAAAAAGTCAAATGTTCATAATAAAAGTTTTTGAATAAAATAGATAATTTTGTTATGATCTTATTTTTAAGTTTCTGATTAAGTGCTTTTAGGGCTTTAACATTTTGTTGCTTGTCTTACTTATTGTATTTTTGTTAATTTTTATTAACCATGTTTTAGTGCTTATTTTCATGCTTTTTCTTAGCTATTTATGCCCTGTCTCACAGGCTCACAGTCAAAGTCACAAGCTTGTAGCTTGTTGGATTTTGGACTTATGCCTGAGTTTATTGTTGTTTATAGAAGCCCTACTAGCTATTTGTTTATGTGAATGCTTATTTTCCCTTTATTTGCTTATTTGCACACTTATTTTAGCCCAACCTTTTTGTTCAATCTAACTCACTTCACTTTGTAAACAGTGAAGTTGAGCTTTTTCCCAAGCTTAATAAAAGCTCCTCACTGAGCTTGAGTTTGTGAGCTTTGGCTTTTCACAAAGCCAAGCAACCAAACTCAATGTCTCAGTGCTTGTTGAGCTCTTATTAGCTTATTTGATAAGTTAAATTTGAGCTTATTGTTTGTATCTCTTTCTCACTTCACTGTGTATACAGTGAAGTTGAGCCACATTTCAAAAGCTCCTACAAAGCTTATCTTTGATCCCTAGCTTGTGAGATTTACTTCTATGAGAAGCTCATCAGCCAATCTATAGGATCATGTGCTTAAATCTCATGTTGCAGCTCAGTTACTAGGGCTGCAACAAGCTTTTTGATTGTCCCATATTACTATGTATACTGGCAATCCAGTATACTCAGTAACTTGGAAGCCTTTTCATAAGCTTCTCCAAAGCTAACCTGTGGGCCCCACAGGTTGAGCTTGAGCTTTTTGGAAAGCTGACCAACACATCTTGCTACTACAATAATTGTTTTGGCCTTTTGAGCTTATATCATGGGATTAAATGGTCAATCTAATTGGCTGCAAGGGTGTTTGGATTGCTGTGTATATGGAAATTGCTTATTAGCTTATGTGAGCTTATTCAGTGATTTCCAGTACACTAGCTTGTATAAATATTTCTATAAAACTTGCACACACATACTTATACTTTTGTTTTACACTGTAGAGCTTTTTCAAGCTTATTATGAGCTTATGAGTTACTGTGAGTTGAAAAACTCAACTGAATAAGCTCATAAGCTCCTAAACAGCTTATTTCTAGGTTTTAAAGATATTTCTTTTTTTTAAAGTTGTTTATATTTCAGTCCTTAATGTGTTTGTAAATAATAAAAATAAAAAAAATAGCAAAAAGGGGTAGGCAGGCTCGAACCTGAGACCTCCCCCTTTGGAAGATGATAGAGTGGTACCTGTATGCCAGTTGCCCTAGGGTCTTTTCTTGGTTAACTCTTAACCCTCTATTATTTAAATACCAAAACTTCCCTTTGGCTTATAAGTAGTTTAAGCTTATTTGACTGCTTATTATTAAGCAATTTGGAGTTTTTATATTTTTTATACGTTTCTGCATAGGTGTAGTATTTATATAATTTTTTCCAGAATTTTCACTTTTTATTTAGTATTTATAAAAAATCATTTTAGTTTATATAGTTTTAATGAAAAATAATAAATAAATTAGTTTAAGTATATAATTTTAATCTAAGTTTAGTTTTTATAATTTTTCTAACTGTTATAAGTTATTAGGATTTTGTAAAAATTAATTTTGCAATTTTTACTGTTCATTTGGTACATTTTATAAATTAAATTAATTAAATAGTTAATTAATAAATAAATAGTAAATAATTAATAACAAATACAATACTTGTATAATAAATATATTTTCAGTTTCAGAAATTCTTTTATATTATTTTAGACTTTTCTAAACTTTTATTTTATTTTCTTAGGCTTTATTTTACATTTTCTTATTTTTAGGTTATTATTTAATAGTTAATAATAGTTTTTAATTAATAGTAATTAATTAAATACTTGTAAAAATAATTTTAATTCACCAATAATTTCTTATCTTTTTAGGGTTCTAAAAATATGATTTTCACATTTGTGGGAGTTATATTTGACGGTATTCGCTTTTTAATTTATACGTAGACGTTTATTTAAACGTAAACGTACACGTTTTAAGTTTTTAGGTTTCCTTATCTTTTTAATAACTTTGTAAATATAAAGTAAATATTTTATTTTTATTTAATTTGCATTTAAGCCGCTAAGGCATGCAAATTCCTACTATAGTTATATTTGATGATTTGTTTTATACGTTTACGTTTATTTGAACCTAAACGTGCGTTTGTAAATTCTTTTACATTTTAAGGTTTCTGATTGTACATTTTTACTGATATAGCTATGACAGAGCTATTACTATTCACATTCCAGTGTTAGTCAGTCAGATTCCTATTTTCATATATTTAATAACATCAACATCACACACGTTCGTTGTATTCAGAATGTCACACCTCATCAGGACATAAATGACCCGAGGATATAATTTTATACTCCTTGGTAAACTTGCATTTTTCTCCCAGGCTGTCTGACTGTTATGGTTGACCATTCACAAGTGGTTGACTGATAATAGACGTGTGGTCTGGGAGGAATCACATTTATATGCATGTTAGATTCTATTAGGTATATGCTTATGAAGTTTATAAAGCGCGCCAAGTGCTTTATGCACTTAATTAGTCAGAATGGTACTTTATGCATTATTCAATGTATTTAGTACTATAAGTATACAGTCAGTTATGTGATCACATACAGTTGTTCCAGACAAAGTTGGAACTTAGACCTCCTTAGTGGAGAATCAAGCCTTAGAATAGTAAATGTTCCAAAATCGGAACTTAACAATCCTGTATGGATGATTAACATGTTTATATGGCTCGTCAGCTATGTATTCAGTCAGTTATGCATTTAGTCAGTATGTGCTTATGCACTCAGCCAGTATAGTACTATAAGTACTCAGTCAGTATGTGCTTATGCACTCAGCCAGTATAATTATAAGTACTTAGTATGTGCTTATGCACTCAGCTAGTATAATACTATAAGTACTAACTCGGTATGTGCTTATGTACTCAGTCAGTTATGCACCAAGTATGTGCTTAGTTATGCGGTTAGTTATGCACTCAGTATGCTTATGTACTCGATCAGTAACATGGTGTATCATGTATTTAATAAGTCAGTGTTGTGCTTTTGCAGTTAGTCAATATTATGCTTCATGTAGTCAGAATAGTAGTATATATACTTATTCAGCATCATACTTATGTTCATTTTATGATTTATTACAATTCCGTTATCTCACTAAGTCTTATAGACTTACCGTTCTCAGTTTATATTTTGTAGGTATGCAAGATGAGACCATGTACATGCTAAATGGGGCGTAATGGGTTAAAATGGTGTAGCTCACGGGTTAGGTAATGAGCTTCTCATTTCCATCATTTGTTATTAGTTTGGAATGCCCCTAAATCAAGAACCAGCTTCTTTGCCCAGTTTAAAGAGTCATTGTTATGTATTTTGCAAAGTTTAGTATTTTAACGAGACGTTTGGAATAAGCCCGTATGATGTAAAAAAAGAAAAAAAATACGCTTCCGCTAGTTTTATCAAAGTATACAGTTTACAGACTTATATATATATTCGAAAAAAAAATCTGGGCGTTTCAGAATTGTAAGATCAGATCAACATTGAAAGATTCTACCTAAATGTTTAAAAGTCTTACTCCCTCCGTCCCAAAATAAATGCCAGGTTTGACTTTTTAGAGTCTTTATTATTCAACTTTGACCGTAAATATTTTTATTTGTGTTATATAATACTTGATGCAAAATATATGAATGGATTGGGTTTCAAATATATTTTCATTGATATAATTTTTATAAAGTATTATATAACGTAAATAAAAATATTTAAGGTCAAAGTTGAACAAAAAAGACCCCAAAAAGTTAAACCTGACATTTATTTTTGGACGGAGGGAGTATTTGTATAATAATTCGTATTCAAAGTTGATTGTATAACAAATTTATGAAGAAAGAAGAGTTCTTAAAGCTATATATAATAAGAAAATGCAACGCCTGATGCTTTAAAATACTAAAATAACTAATCGCTGATTAAAGATACTGGATCGTTTCATCTAAAAATCTATATATTTTCCTCTTGTAAAACATTTAAATAATCTACGATTGCTTTATTGTTTTACCTTAACAAAATTCAATCAATTATAGTTTATTAGTTAGTTAATTCAACGGAAGTAGGATTGAATCTTATCCATATTTTAAGATCTGATGGTAAGATCGAGATCCTACTTAAGATCCTATGCCTTTTAAGATCCTACGAAGAATCGACTCGTTTTTACTTAACAGGATCATAAATTCAGAAGATACTAAGTGCTAGATCGAGATCTTAACAGCTATGTTTTCATTTATTATGGTTTCATTTTCAATACAACCACTTTCTTTGCTAGAATGTATCTCTCTCAGTCTCTCACACACGTTAAAAAAATAAACAATGAAAAGAGGAATTTGCAAACACGGTCGGCGTTTCCACCAATTTCACTCCTCACCATTATACTGATGTGGAGAAATGCCGAAGCCAAAACCTCGAAACGATCCCACCCTGATCAGCCGGTAGTAGTACTTGCTCTTTATAGTGCACTACAATGGATTTGGCACATAACGAAAGATGATACCATTCCATAGTTCCATGATAATGAGCATCCACTTGTTGATGAATGAGAATATATAACTGCATTTTCTATTCTTATTTCTAGTTTTATGCAATAGTCAAACACAAAACTTATTACGCGACCACTTGACACTTTTTTATCATTACTTTTCCTTCAAAGAAAATTAAAATGTATTTAAAAAGGCCTCAATGGTTCGCTACTTCCCATGACGGCCGTCTACAGAAAACAAATATTATCTTTTTCAATATTTATATTCCAAACAGTTAATACCAATAAATATGAGCATCCACATNATGAGACCATGTACATGCTAAATGGGGCGTAATGGGTTAAAATGGTGTAGCTCACGGGTTAGGTAATGAGCTTCTCATTTCCATCATTTGTTATCAGTTTGGAATGCCCCTAAATCAAGAACCAGCTTCTTTGCCCAGTTTAAAGAGTCATTGTTATGTATTTTGCAAAGTTTAGTATTTTAACGGGACGTTTGGAATAAGCCCGTATGATGTAAAAAAGAAAAAAAATACGCTTCCGCTAGTTTTATCAAAGTATACAGTTTACAGACTTATATATATATATATATATATATATATATATATATATATATATATATATATATATATATATATATATATATATATATATATATATATATATATATATATATATATATATATATATATATATAGATATATAGATATATATATATATATATATATATATATATATATATATATATATATATATATATATATATATATATATATATATATATATATATATATATATATATATATATATATATATATATATATATATATATATATATATATATATATATATATATATATATATATATATATATATATATATATATATATATATATATATATATATATATATATATATATATATATATATATATTCGGAAAAAAATCTGGGCATTTCAAGTTGGTATCAGAGCGATGGTTTGAGAGATTTAAGTATCCACCATTAGTAGGGGATGCTTAGACTTGAACCTTTGCTCATTAATTGCATTTAGAGTTAAATTGCATCGCATGTTTATGCGTTTATCAGTTATTCAGTCATGTTTATCAGTATATATTTATCAGTTATTCAGTCATGTTTATCAGCATATAGTTCATGTTTATTAGATAATTAGTACATGTTTACCAATGCATACCAGTTTATGTGATTAGCAGCATACATAAGATTATATGAATTTACAGATATGGTATTGTAGTGCATAATGCATTTTCAGATATCAGATAAAGTTGTAGATCGTGAATCAGATACTCACGATATAGTAAGCATATAGAATTTCTATGCATTATCAGTATAGCACTATATAGTTAGCATTTATAGTAGATGATGCGTTCTAGTTCAGTGATTTGGGGTAGATTGTGGTGGCGATGAGTTCATGATTATATGATGTGACTATTATGACGCCTAATCAACGTGATAATATTCACATGATATGGCATGAACTTATCGAGATCATGAGATATCTTGGGGAGCTCACTACAGCAGTTATGTGTTAAATGCATCATGAATATTGCATTAGATCATGTATAGTAGCATTTTCAGACATAGTCATTATAAAGGGCATAATTTACATACTCCAGCATGTTCAGAATAGATTCAGCACTCAGAGAAAGATTATGATTTAGAAATGCTATAGAATATGATAGAATAGATATTAAAAAAATGGGTTTCAGCATTTCTAGAGTTGAGTAGTTTAAAGGAAAAGGGCAAAAGAATTGAAATGAAAACGTGTCAGGACGGATACGGATCATTCGATAAGAGATATTCTAGATCAGACTTATGAAACAGAATTTCAGGATATGACATTTTAGCGAATATTATGCGAATTCAGGTAAGTAAATCCTTTCTTTTTACGTCAGCTTATGAAATTTTTAGATATTTTCAGGAAATAGTCAAGATGAACTTCAAGAATACAGATGATTATGAACCTACCGAATTATTTTTAGAGGATAATCAAGCAAATCTCAGAGTTCATATGATCAGAAGAAAGGATTTCAACATGAACAACGGGTACCTATTATAAACCTATTGATAAATTTGATACATATATAGAAGAAATTAATTTTAGTTTGATCCTTATTAGTGGATTATCAGTTTATGTTAGAATACTAACATGATACAACCCCAAGTGGGGGGAGTACTTAAGGATAACCCTGAGCAATATAGAGGATAATTTTAGTTAGAACAACAGAAGTTCGTGAGGACTCGAACAGTCCAAGCAGGGGAGAGTTGTAACACCCCGACTTTTAAATAAAGTAGTAATGGATATATCTATTATTTTACTGGGTTGAATAGAAATGTCCCACTTTTACGATATCAACAATATAACATAGTTGGGACTTAATACGAAACATGAGATAACTAGTTGGGTCATGAATTATAACTCACTTTTATCACAAGGACTATATGTGTCAAATAGCTAAATAAGTGGAAATGACAAATAAGCCCTTTTGGCTTATAACAAAATGACACAGGGAGTATCATTCCTCCCATTTCCCTCCTTGTTACACGTCTCACACAAATGAAGCAGGAGGTGTAATCCTTCCTTCAACATGAAGAAATCAACAATCCCACATCAAATTCTAGCATGGATTTAGTAAGGGTAACAAGGGTTTAATATAGCATGAACGATTGTGAGCTTCAAGTGATTTCATGTTCTTCCCCAAATTAAGGTATGTGATAAATATGTGTTTAACCATGATTTAAGCTATGGATAACATGGGGTTATGTTTAATAAGTATATTACATGATTTGTATGATGAATTCTTGGTTTATGGTTGATGTCATTTGTATGATGAATTGGGTTTTGATTAAATTATGTTAACCACCATGTTAATTTATGATTATGAGTAATGAGGTTATGTTTATAAAGTGATTTACACTGTTACATGATGAATTAGTGATTTATGATACAAGAGGTGATTGAATGACTGTGGAATTTGATGGGACTATGTTAGTATCAAATTATGATTATGTTAGAATGTTTAGGAGGTGTTTATGTTGATTATTGAGTTGAACCAAACACCCCTTTATGCGATTTGTGTGATATATGATGTTAAACAAGTTACTGAAAATTTCAGCAATGGTTAGTCATGTTTGAAAAATCATATAAAATCGATGGTAGCTAAACTGGTCTAAAATGTGATTTGGTACAGCAAGGGCTGATCCTGAAATGTGCAGCAAATCGATCTTTAAAAATTCATACCGGATAAACCGTAGCTCCGTTGGAAGTGTGTAATACCTTTTCAGAAAGGGAAAAATATTCTACTTTCAAGGAAAATTTGCCTCATGACCTGGTTATGTAGTTAAGTCGACCAAAATGAAGCATTTGCAGGCTGCTGCAGAAAATCAGCAAACACCTTGTTTAGTGTTTTGATTATTATGACATGATATGATGTTTTTGCAAGTCCCGGGTGATTATATGCTATGATAGCTTATGTTCTCAGCCCATATGGTTATAACTCATGTTATGAAAGTATAGAAACAAGTGACAAGACTTGGTTAGCTTAGCTCGAGTTCGCGAGCATAGTAGTTCATGTTTGGCGAGATTTATGCCATAACTAATTTATAAGTTTATGCATTATAGTTAGTTTATATGTGTTTAGTTGCAATTATATTTTCACTATCATGCTATATTCATGCCTAGTTGTTAGGTGTTAACATTGTACGTATGCATCTATCATGATATAGGTGTTCGAGGCATATTCAGAATCATTCATCTTGCATTATACGGCCCAGGTGAGTAACGGATTTTCAGTTAACATGTTTAGTAGATTAAGCGTGTTTAGTATATATATGTCTTGCTATATAACAAGTACTATGCAAGTTAAGTATCATGTTGACCCGTGAGGTCATATTAGTATCATGTTGACCTGTGAGGTCATATTAGTATCACGTTGACCCGTGAGGTCATATTAGTATCATGTTGACTCGTATGGTCATATTCAGTATCTTGTTGAACCGTTGGGTCATATTAAGTATCAGGTAGACCTGTTGGTCATATTAAGTATCAAGCTGACCCGTTGGGTCATATTCAGTATCATGTTGACCTGTTGGTCATATTAAGTATCAAGGTGACCCGTTGGGTCATATTCAGTATCATGTTGAACTGTTGGTCATATTAAGTATCAAGTTGACCCGTTGGGTCATATTCAGTATCATGTTGACCTGTTGGTCATATTAAGTATCAAGTTGACCCGTTGGGTCATATTCAGTATCATGTTGACCAGTTTGGTCATATTAAGCATCAAGTTGACCCGTTGGTCATATTAAGCATCAAGTTGACCCAAGTTGACCCGTTTGGTCATATTAAGCATTAAGTTGAACCGTTTGGTCGTATTAAGCATCAAGTAGACCCGATTGGTCTTACTCAGTAGTATGTCGTGGCTTAACCTTAGTATTATTTACAGGGAAAACTTAGTTATATGCCATAGCGGTCTCAGCATTATGTTTATAGTAGTTCAGCTTTATATTATAGTTCGGCTATAGTTCAGCTGTAGTATCAAGTTATAGCTCAACCTTGATTTATGTTACAGTACAATTTTAGTAATTAATTCAATTGTAGTATCATGTCTTAATTAACCTCGTAACCATATTATTGCTTAGTTTCTATATTCAGTTTAGTCTCAGCTCCAGCTCAGTTTAGTATCATGTTGTAGTTAAGTACAAGTATTTAGCTTAACCTTAATTTATATATGAATGTTATATGCGTTTAGTAATGTGTGCAAAGTACTTTATGCACTTTTGGCCTACGATGCATTTTGATATGTGTCAAATTACACATATATTTTATATTGTTAAACCCACAAAAACGACCAAAAACACACAAATGACCACAAAATGTTACAAATATCATTGAAATGTGTTTTTATGTAATTCAGGTACAAAAAGATTGAAAACAAGCAAAGTTCACACAACTGTCATTTTCAGTCCTCGGAGTTTCATAAATTGACAAAACTAGCCCCTGAAAGTTCAAAATGAATAAAAAGTCAACTTTAGTCCTTGGGAAGTCAAACTTGTTCACAAATAGTCCCTGGATGAAAGTTTACACAAATTGGCAACTTTTACCCCTCAAGTTACAAAATTGGCAAAATTAGTCCCTGGT
>LBNU01038502.1:46398-61945 GCA_014162995.1 Artemisia annua | reverse complement strand
AATCTCTGGCCTCCTGTTGCTTTTCAGGGGTTTCGGGTTCAAGTGACTCATGAGAGTTCGAGTTCACAGGTTGTCGACCTGCTTCACCAACATCTGGAGCGTCTAGTGGTTTTTTGTACTTATTAGTATAGGAAGAACTAGGAGGGGAAGCAGGCCGCTGCTGCGCATGTGTTATAGGCGGAGCGTAGGACATTGATCTAATAGAAGAGATCTTGAATGTGATTCCAAAGTAGTTTGATCTATTTATGCATAGAAGGAACTACACATGCATATATTTATATATATCAGCTATTCATGATTAACGTTTTGGCTTTTTTTAACTCTTAAACGTTGTATTTTGTGTGTGTGAATCCTAGAATTACTTTGTATAATTAATATACAAAGACAACATCAGGTCAAAGGTTTTCATTTCATGTATTCAAAGCATATGAAGGTTTTAGTAATGTAAAAAGAAAAAATTAATACTCCCTCCGTCCCATATAGTGTCCACAATGGAATCTTGGGATGTCCCAAATTAAGTGTCCATATTGTACCTTACACCCAATAAGATAAGACTTTAGTGGGTAAAAATAATATTTGATTGGTGGAAAGTGTAGTTAGTGGAATCTCCTAAAACTTTGTGAATTTTGAAAATGAACACTTAATATGGGACGGAGGGAGTAACTCTTAACTAGTGGTGTTTATCTTATCTATACTAAATCTATATCTATACTATATAAAGGAAAAACTTGAAAAATTAAGAAAATTATATATGAAAACCAGAAATTTTTATTATTATTTTCGTTATTAACCCCTAACCAATATTACTTTCATTCAGTTTAAATCGTGTTTAATCCCAAAATTCTTAAACTTTTATTATTTTTGGTTTATAACTTATAAATTTTTTTTATCACTACAACTATCTGCCGCTATAAAATCTCGTTGCTATGCACGGGTACTCGTCTAGTATAAAGGAAAAATCAAAAAGTGAAAAAGTGAAATATGAAAACTTAAAGTAATAAAGGAAATTGTAAACACTTAAACTATTAAAGGAAATGTGAAAACTTAAACTAATAAATAAAATAGTGAGAATGTTGAAACATTTTTTTTTTTTTTTTTTTTTTTTTTTTTTTTTTTTTTTTTTTTTTTTGGGAACGGTTTGTTAGTTGTTAGTGGTTCAGGTCCAACAGTGATATCCAATTGGGCAGTATGCTGACCCTGAGACCCGTCTGCTACTCCTTTATCGCCTGAAGGGTTTAAAGTCCCGGATGAAACTCGAACTTGAAACCTCCGCTAGCCAAACATCCCCTCCTTAAGGCACCTTAAGTAAAACTTGATGGCCAACTGAACTTACCCAGTTAGTTTATATATTATTAATTTACGGGTTTCGGGTTGACCCATTTAATATACAAAAGTAGGCACGTTACATGAGTTAAAAAGGTTTGCGGGTCGACCAGTTTAACCCATTTAACCCGTATAATAAAATATAAATAGTTTTTAATTTAAGTAAAAAAAATTTAAACGAGTTGACGGGTCGACTCGCTTAATTTATTCCCAAACCGAACATGACCTGTTTAATAAACAGGTTAGTTGGGTCGACCCAAACCCGACCCGAAATCTATTATAGACTTAATTCGAAGCTGTTAATTTGCGTGTCGGTTTCAGGTCGGATTTCGTATCGGGTCAGAAATTGCCACCCTATCTGCCGCTATACACGGGTATCCTCTAGTTATCTTATAATGGAGGAAAACATTTAAATCTATTAAATGCACAAAGAAACCAAAAGTTGAAAAATTAAACGATACAAGTATTCATGCAATGTTTAAAATTTACTCATGCATAATTAATATAAATTCTTAAAACACTCATTAAAATACATAGTACAAGTCATGCAAATAATACTTTAAAACCGCATTTTCAATGAAAAATACAATTAAAAAAAATTGTACAAACCAAGCAAGCTACTAAACACAAAAAGCAAACAAATAAAATAATACAAACTAAGAAAAGTTTCACCAAACTTTTGCCATTGATTATAGTCCCTAAACAAACAAACTAATCAGTAAAGAACTAAAGATATTGCCAAAAAAACGTACAAAAAAAATAAATTATTAACCGGAAAAAAAAAAAAAAAAAATGCAGGGTACCCGCAGCCGCATCGCACGAAGACCCTCCTAGTTTATAATAAATTACGGTTGACTTCATTGTTCATTAAGTCGTCGACCATGTTAAATTTTTTTACGATTTAGTAGCCACTGGATGTGCTAGATGAATGCTAATCTTTGTATATTGTCAAGTTGATAGCTGATCACAAAAATGTTTACATTAAAGCTAGCAAGGATTGTGGTCCTGCTTCCTACGAGTTATAAAATGTTTGTAGCATTAAATTGCATATGCGTTTAGCTAGAGATTAGGATCCTGTAAACAAAAGTTGACTATTATGATTAATATCAGAGTCTACTACTAATAAATATTAAAAATAAAATCAGATTGAGGAGGAATAAAATCAGTTTTAAAAGGTCCCAAATCTTTATATATGTGAATTGCTGGTTAATTGTTAAATACGAAGTAGCCGATAATATAAATACAAGAATACAAATCTGTTGATTCATAACTGCAAATAAAGATAAAATCGGAGACTTAACGATAAGACGACTACTTATTGAAGTATCAAAAAAAATATAAGGCCCTTAATGACGAAATTGATTTAGGTCTCAGTGTCACGTAACTTTGAGACGGCCTTGGGAGGAAGATGGATTAGAAAACTGACAATTCAAAGATTCAAGGCATCGGATGAACACAACTACAATTAAGTTTGTAGAATAGCAATTTCTTTAAACCAAGCCTGGTTCTCCGGGCACTACGGTAGGACGTGGATCGACCATGACGAGAATGGACTTCATCACAGATCGATAAAATTTGCGCATACCATTTATGTTAATATGCAGGCCGCGTTTTTCTTTGTATTTTGAATTCAACAATGCATGTGCTGCTAACTACTAGCTAGAACGCTAGATGATACATCTGATAATTTTTAGTTTTCCAACTCGATCTTTTGAGTAATTTATCTTGCCTTTTTCTCCGGTTCTTTACACTAAAAAACTGCTAGTTTTCATCACATGGTTCAAACTTATACAAGGCGCTTGAGAACATACAGGCAAATCAAAATGGGTCATTAGCACATTGTAAACAACTTTTTCAAACCAAGTGCACACAAAATTGTCAATTGATAGAATGTGAAAACATACAAGAACAGTAATATAGAAATCCTGAAAACATCAATGAAAACATTCCCAAAACATAAATTGAACTTGTAAAGATCCCAATACAATACTTCAATTCTTCCTTCATTAAGCAACAATAAATGAACTTCTGATCGTCTTCGGCATCTTTTTGCTTCATCAATGTAACATTGTAAATCTACGAACACCCCATCGAGATGAAGATCGAGAAGACAACCTGTATAAAAATATATTGGTAAACGACAAAAAAAATAAGGACCCATCTCGAATACCTGAACCTGCAAAACTAGTAAATTATGTAAGATCACATTTCTTTATTTATAAGCCCCTGCATGCATCACTAGAAAACTATAGCCTACTTTAATGATTTACCATTCTCGACAGTCTAAAGAGAATTCTCCATTGATCTGCTCCAAAATTAAACATAGAAGCTGGAAAAAGTACTGCAAAAGTCAAGAACCCTAGCTATCCATGCAAATAAAAGATGACCAGATTACAGGAGCAAGATTTTCTTGATTTTTTGGGAGACAAAAGATAGGGGTGAGAAGTCGGTAGGTTGGGATCAAAACAGGCTTACCAAAAATAGAAATGGGAAGGGACAGGTGTTAAGGTGCAAACGCTTTTAATCTTACTGGGAAAAAAAACACAATAAGTTGTTACCAAAACAGTATCTAAAAGTAAGTTTAAGTTGTTAAACTTATACTATACTCAAAATATTATTTTAACCATTTGAGATAAAACATTACCAAAATGGGTTCGAATTACCGAGAGCCAAAAGATGTATATATTTTAACCCCTCTAGAGTTTAATTGCTGAAGCAACTTAGAAAAAATCTGATTTTTTTACTTTTTAGTTGACCAAAAATTGAATAGAAGGTTTCTCATAAAAATTAGTTAGATTTGAGATGAAGATTAGTGAAAGGGAGCTCCTGAAAGAACTGAAACGCATATGCCCATAGATTTTACTACAAGAAAAAGGAGTATTATGCATTCAGGCAATAAGCAATTAATGATCCTTTCTCAGTCTTCCCCTGTATCTTTATTCAAATGCCTTAAAAGGGGCAACGAGGAGAAAAGTAGGAAAATAGATTTGACCAGTCAACCTGTACCCTGTACTCCTGCACAGTGGAAAGCCGGCAGTAAGCCATATCTTCCAAGTTGGGCTATATCTTTTAAAAAAGTTTTCATCTTTTATTTATTTAGACTCTCTTCACACATCCTAAGAATCAAGACAAAAATAGCTAAAAACAAAAGAGTGGAAACAAACCAGATAATTCCACTGCGATCAATAATCATAAGCTTCGCCATCTTGTTGCTTCTGCTGCTGTGGCTCAGGATAACTCTCTCGGTCCCGGTCTCCATTTTCTAAACCAGCACCATCATTGGCGTTTTCACTATTTTCTTTGACGGGTGCAGTTTCAGGAGCAGACTTTGCTTGTTCTTTTTCTCTATTCCATTGCTCAATCTTTGCCCTTCTTTCAGCACTCCCTTCCCTAACGGGACTCCTGTTCCTCTTTCCTCCAGGGCTTCTACTTCGTCCTGATCTCCTTCCAGGACTCCTACTCCTGGGCCGCCTGCTTCTCTCACTGTGGCGATCAGAGTAACCACCACTACCTCTTCTTTCAGAGCCACCACGACCACCACCTCGTGGGCGGTCGTCATGGTTCCGGTGCCTTGGCGGACTACGGCTTCTGCTTCGGCTTCTTCTACGTCTCCCGAATAACTGCCTCCTCAAATCTCTAAACAAAAAACAAGAATAAAATGTTCAGTGACATGAAAAGTTGAGTTTTACATAGTGGCGGAGGGCATAAGAGTCAACTCACTTGTTAATCTTCTTTAGATGCATGAAGTTGCAATAACCACCTCGATTGCATACATTTTCTTCATACTGTCTACACGTAGCTTCACGAAAATCTGTCACTGGAGAGAAGTCCACAATGATGGGGCGACCTGAAGACAAATATAGAGGTTATGTTAGAAAGGATCAAAGGAACATGATCAAGCATTAGATCATTCTACAAACTATTTCTTGAAATATTAATAGGAAAGTTAATGAATAAATTATAAGGCAACCAAGAACTCAAACCACATTATTGAACATACACCAACATAAATAAACAATGAAGAACACATCTTTACCTGCATAAAACCTTCCACTCAGATTCTGAAGAGCAGCTGCAGCATGTTCTTCTTCCCTAAATTGAGCGTACACATTGCCCACCTACACATAGCGAAAAAACTGCAACTTACAAAAGGCATCATAATTGAAAAATAATTAGTTTATCTAAGATGTCAAACCAAACATACCATATGGTCAGCCAAGTTATCACATATGTTTAGGCTTTCAATCTCTCCGTATTTGCCCAGCTCTTCAAACAGATCTTCATAGAAGTCCTGCATTTAGACAAAAAAAAAAAATGATGGTAAATGGAGGAAGATGCAAAATGTAGGAAAAATGTTGGTCCACTATACCTAGTGCCTAGACCCTAGAGTTAGATGCAAAAAACACACACACTACTAATACAATCAGTCAGTTACAAAATACACAAATTCTTCATCCCTAAAACTATGATTGGTCCTTCACAATTTAATGAGGGGTCTTATATGCTGGATTTAGATAAAGATAAGCAACAGCGAATTTCCTTACACTCGTAAAGAGGTGTTTGTGTTGGCTGTATCAAAACTAATATGTATATATTTCAGTGTTGTAAATATCGGTCTTGGCGGCCGATATATCACTGATATATCGCTTATCGGTGGTCGACCGCCACGATATTTTGCATATCGGTCACGGTCAAAATCGGTTAAATATCGGTCAAAATCGACGGTCAAAAGCGGTCAATTATTGGTAAAAGACATAATCGGAGACTAATAAATAAGTGTATAACTAAAAATAACAGAAAGACTAATAAATTTAATAAAAATATGTAAATTATGCACAATTTATATCAAATAAATGTTAAAATCGGTAAATTTCTTTATAATTTATGGTCTCCGATATATCACAGATATATCACCACCAAGACCGATATGGCGCTTGGCGGGGGGTCGACCGCCACGGTACCGCCGAGCAATATTTACAACCATGATATATTTCTATTTCAAAATATGTAACTTTCAGAAAACTTATTCAAAATTGCTTATTTCACTCTCCAGTAAGTAGCTGCATAAGGAATCACAAACATCCGCAAACTGATATCAGATATATCAAAATGCAAAATAAGCATCACAATATAAAATCCGAAACACAACCTAAAACACAACTCAACGCATAAGCAATCAACAAAGGTCACCGCCTAATATTACAGCCATAAATTTCAAAATTCGAACAAACAAAAACGTTACCAATCCCATGTGTGCCTAAGAATAATCCAATAAAAGGAACACACCCCACAACCAATTGCCCTACCGCCTACGCATTCAGTAACATCTCGTTATAAAAAATGTGTAGTTGGTGTTTGGCTTAACTTACCTTATGAGCTCATTTGAATTCTGAAAAACAAATAAGACTTACTTTAAACATCTTATGAGCTTATTAACTAGATCTTATGGCTTAATTGATATGAGCCAATAAAATAAGCTAGCGGTTCAAAGGTAAGCTTTTTTTTGCTTTTCCAAATTCAAATTAGCCCTATAAAACAAGCTAAACTAAATAAGAGCATAAGAAATGTCAAAGTGGTAAACCACGATGTGTAGTTTAAGTATATGTGTGTACATGAGTGTATGTTCAAGGCGTTGGTGTTTTATTGTTTGCTGAGTCCTGTTTTCAGTATGATAGCAACGGGTAAATTTAGTTAATGTGGTTCTCATGATGATACCTAGAGCGCTCACAGTAACGCACAGGCATACAACAAACATTCACACATAACACCTAAAGCACACAAACCAACCTAATTCAACTATAAAGTTAAAAAGTAAATTTTCATATCATCTCATCTAAGCAATTACAAATAAAAGCAGATCCTAAACCACATAGAGGGTGCTTGGGATTGCTTATTTTCTGCTTATCTGCTATTTTAAGCAGAAAAGCAGTTTTACTTAAGCACGTAAGGAGCTGCTTATTTCATATAATAATTTTTTTACTCTCAAATTAAACCTAAAACCTTCTATAAACAAACTTAATCAAAAAGTTGTATTAAATAATTACTTTAAAAAAACTTTTATATTTTTTTACAAAATAAGCAAATCCAAACACTAGCTCAACAAGCACTTATCTCTTAAACACCCACTTACTAAAAACTGCTTCTTTTACCTCAAAATAAGCAAATAAGCAGAAAAACAAGCAAACCCAATTCACCTTTTCAGCAAATCTAACAAATTACAAAAAATAATAAAAAAAAGGTAAGAACCTCAAAGTGATCTTGAATCTTGGTAGGATCAAGAGGCTGACCCTGAGGATCAACACCAGGAGTAATCATATCAGGTCTTTGATACATATTAGACAGCAACAACGTTGGACTAATACTAGGTTTCGTATGAAGACGTGAGCATCTGTCTCCATGACGACATGCCCCGATCTTGAAGTAGAATGGACAGTTTACTCTGTCTTTTTCGGTCCCGAATATTGACGCTAGATGTTCTGCCATGGCTGCTGATGCGTCTGCTTTTTGGGTTGTTTTAGGGTTAGGGTTGTTCCGGGTGTGGTTTTGGGGAAAAGGAATTGTTGGTGTTTGGTTTCGGGTTTTATAGGGATGACGAGTTGTATAAAAAGTTGTACTTGTAGCCCTTGTGGAATGGTTTTGGTACTTACGGATGTTTCGGTTTAGATCCTCACACCATTTTATTTGATAGCTTTATTACTTTGTATAAGTTGTACATCACAGCATACAATACTGCAATGCACGGATTGTGATGAAAGTATAAAAAATTATGATGTGAGTATCAACACTCTTCAGTTTATGTGTTAGCATAACTTTGAACGTCTACCGACTTTTGGAGTATATTCATAAAAGTTTATGATATTTCGAAATTAATTGTGGTTGAAGCTGCAGCTAGAATCTACAAGAGTTGGAGACATATTTAGCAAAATAGCTGCATAGTTTATAACGGTAAAGGCTGAATTCACGTAATTTATTTTTTTAAGATTTATCAAAATATGTAACATACTTTATTAATTATCAGTATCGTTAATACTTTCAAATACTTGTCAACATCTCTAATAATGACCGGTTTAACCGGTTAAATTTGACTAAAATACACTTATCTTTTTCCCATTTGAAATTGTTCTTAAAGGGTATTTTTAGTAAAATCACATGGAAAGTTAGCGATATTGACAAAATTTTGAAAAATATTTTAGTGATACTGACAATTAATAAAGTATCTTAGGTATTTTGTAAATTACATGAATCCAACCTTCACCCAATTTATAATTGTGAAATAACAAAAAAAGACAAATCAATCGATGTATAATTTAAATCATACAGGTATTTATGTAAATTGTCTTTTTCGTAAACTCAAGGCATTTTAAAAGCTACTCACAAGGAGATTCTGTTATAAACACAAGCTTCTTCTATAAGCTTTTGAAAGCTTGTGTGCTAAACAAAGCTATTTTAAAATTTAACTTATTTTAAAATCTTAAGCTTCAATAAGTCTCTATATGCCTCTCCCTAAATAGATTGTTTTCTACTTTATGAGCTTATTATTTATCTTTAAGTCATAGGCTTATACACTAAAATAGCAACAAGATTGCAAAATATAAGCGAACTAAATAAGTTGGTAAGCTCTAACAAGCATTTGTTTATTGAGTTGATCTGTTTAACCAATTTAATGCGTATAATTGTTTTACCTGTTGTAACTTTAATTTCTTTTATTTTTTTCTCAAAATAAACTGCCTTGTAAGTCGACTTGTTTAACCTACTTAAATGAAACATGACGTGTTCAATATATAGGAGTAGGTTACCTGGCCACGATATCGAGATTGTTTTGCCTCGCCCTAAGCCCTTTATTTTCATTTGTAGTTCGATTCGTGTAGCGGCGGGCTCATACTGTCTTTGCCTATTTACAATATGTGTGGCGATATGAACAAGGTCGATCAAAAGTTCAAAAACCATGATCACTTAAAAAATTCGTGTTCTATGCCCGTAGGATATTGTCACCCTTTGGTATGTAAGTTAAAAGAAAAACATATAAGCACTTATATCAGTATATGTTGGTCCAATAAGTACTTAAAAAAATATAACCATGCATGTTGTTATCTACTTATTTTTCGAGTAGATAGATTAAAAGTTAAAAATAGACAATCCAAAACTTCTTTGACAACTGAATATCCAAATATAGTGAAGAGAATTATTCACTTTGATTTGTAAGGGGTTGGTGGATAGAGAGAAAAGAAAAAAGGTATGATGGTAGGTAAATTTGTCGGTGAGTCGATATAGATTGCTGGGGTTGATGGCATGGAACGTTGCAGCAGTGTTGTAAAATAGAAACAAAACGTTTCTGTAGTCTAAAATTCTACTAGATGTAATGTAGTTGTAGATTAATAGTGAATGTGAGATCCCAAGAGAGGCTCGAGAGAGTATCAATGATGATCTGCTGGGTTGATGGCATGGAACGTTGCAACAGTGTTGTAAAATAGAAACAGGACGTTTCTGTAGTCTAAAATTCGACCCAGTGGAGACACATATGCAATGTAGTTGTAGATTAATAGTGAATGTGAGATCCCAAGAGAGGCTCGAGAGGGTATCAATGATGATAATGTGAATAAGAGAGGTAGAGTAAGATACTAGTAGTGTATTTTGGAAGGATTTTGCCTATATGGTAAAAGCGGTATCATATAGAAGGAAAAATGATAAGTTTGTATTTTGCTTGCGTGCCAGGCACTTGAAAAGATCTTGGAGTTGTTTCGTTATGTTAGACGGTATCTAAGTTACAAAGAGACATGCGTGAATAGGAAAAACGCCCCTATAGTAAGGTGATCTTACAAGGATAAGGCATACGATGTGTTTGGATTGCTTACCATAACTTTTTATACTTGTGTGCTTATTGTGCTTTGATACTGTAAATATAGCCTGCATATTCGTGGAACTCAATCTCATTTAGAAAGCCTTCTCTCTATCTTTCAGCAACTGAATGGGAAGTGGTTTAGGAAAGGACTTTAGAATCGGATGTGCTCGCCCAGCGAGAAAGGCCCTGACCCTGCCAACCAAGTCAATAAAAAAGAAAGAAGAGAACGAAAAGAGAACTTCGTATTTTGGTAACTCTCTAGGAGTCATGTTTAACCTTGAGTGCTATTAATCTTTTATATAATAAAGGAAAACCTCAAGTGTGGACTTTTGTATTTCGGAAAAAATAATGTTTGCTTATTGAGTAATAATTAAATTATTATTTATTTCTTTTCAAAAATATTTAACTAAAAAAAAATCTAATGCTGCATTTAGTTGGGGGAAAAATTCTCTTGTTTTATATCTCTAATTTTGTAAAAAAATTGGAAGGGAAATTTATCTTCACAAAATACTTGAAATATAGAAAGCACGTTTAGTTGATGTTTGTATTTTCTATTTTAAGTCATGGAATCAATTACGTGTGTGAGTAGTGTTAAGGATAAGCCCAAGGAGTAACTAACTCCACAGATCACTTGTAGAATTTAAAATATCTTTAGCTTATCAAGTTATGTTGTTGTAACTATTAGCTACTTTATCTCCTAAAATCCTGTAGCTTCTCTTGTATATATGTACATCAACATCATTCAATGAAATTAAGTTTCACGAGCATCTTCTTATCTTTACATGGTATCAAGAGCCAAAACACTCTAACGAGTTCAGATCCTCTATTTTTTTTTCCTCTCCTTTTATCTATGGCCTCCAACATTGTGCAACTAAATGCCCCAACTCACTTTCCAATTAAGCTAACTTCCTCCAACTTCCCTGTATGGAGAAAACAAATTCAGTCAACACTTATTGGCCTTGATTTGCTGCAATATATTGATGGAACTCTAGCCACTCCATCTCAGTTTTCTGATAATGAAAGAAAAACAATCAATCCAGCTTACACACGTTGGTATCGACAAGATCAAACCCTTCTTAGTGCCATCCTTGGTAGTTGTTCAGATATGATACAACCAATCATATCATCGGCTACATCCTCTAAAGAAGCCTGGGATCGCCTCTTGCATAGTTATGCAAATGCTTCACGATCCAGAATCATTTCGCTTAAATCTAAGCTTGCTAAAAATCCAAAAGGAAATAAATCCGTTGCTGAATTTCTCAATGAAATGCGGTCCATTGCTGATGAACTAGCCCTCATTCAAAATCCTATTAGTGAAGAAGACCTTGTTGTTCACATCATTTCCCAGTTAGGGGATGAGTTCAACTCGCTTGTTGCAGCCATTAAGGTTCGAGAATCACCCATAACATACTCGGATTTATTTGATAAGCTCACTGATTTTGAAAGGATGCTGAAAGAAAAAGACGCAACGTCTATTCCTATAATTCCCACAGTGAATGTGACTCAAAGGCAAAATTCCAAGGGAACTCAGTTCCAAAGATCATCTCAAGGTTACCATTCGAACCATCGAAAATCACGTGGTGGTTACAGCGGAAATACTAACCGTTCCTGGCAAGGTCAAAATGGAAATCGCTCATACCGAGCAGATTCTTTTTGTAACTTTTGTGAAATTGCAGGGCATACCACGTGTGATTGCAGGAAGCTTGCAAAGTTCTTAAAGGAAAATAACATTTCTTTTGTGATTAATTCACAGTCTCCAAATGCACAACAAAGTCCAGTTGCAAATGCTACCACTGTTACTTCATCTGTGCAACAACCATGGTTATTTGATAGTGGGGCCTCTCATCATGTCACATCAAATCTATCTTCTTTGCAAACTTATGCCGATTATGGGGGTCCAGACGAGATATTCTTGGGTGATGGTAATAGTCTCTCTATATCACACACTGGTAACACACAAATCTATACACCTCATAAATCGCTTGCTCTTTCTAATGTTTTGTGTGTTCCAAACTTACGGCATAACTTAATATCCATTGCAAAGCTATGTAAATCTAACCCGGTTTCTGTTGAATTCTTTTCTTCTCATTTTCTTGTGAAGGATCTACGCACGGGGGCGCCTCTACTACGGGGGGAGAACATCGGTGATGTTTATTGCACAACTTTTCCATGTCATCCACAAATAAACGCCACAATCAAATGTTCGGTATCCGATTGGCATCACAAACTCGGTCATCCGTCAAATAAAGTTCTTAGTTTAGTTCTCAAGCAAAATGGTTTTAATGTTCATTCACTTTCTGATTTTCATTGTAACTCATGTTCTATCAATAAAAGTCACAAATTACCATTTCATGTCAATTCTCTTGTTAGTACAAAACCATTGGAGCTTATTTATACCGATGTTTGGGGACCAACCAAAAAATCTATTGACGGATTTGAGTACTATCTAATTTTTGTTGATCACTTTACCAAATACATTTGGTTATACCCCATGAAAAGAAAGTCAGACACTTACACTTTATTTCCCCAATTCAAATCGTTGGTGGAAAATTATTTTCAAACCAATATAAAGTCTGTTTTCTCAGATAATGGGGGGGAGTATCAAAAACTAATTCCAGTTTTCAACTCATGTGGTATTTCTCATTTCACTTCACCTCCACACACACCCGAACATAATGGCACCGCCGAGAGACGTCACCGACAAATTGTTGAAACAGGGTTGTCTTTACTTCATTTTGCCTCTCTTCCATTCCATTATTGGTCACATGCATTTCAAGCGGCAGTTTATTTGATAAATCGTCTTCCTTCGTCTGTGTTGTCCTTTAAATCTCCGTTTCAAATGTTATTTAATAAGCTCCCAAACTACAAAACTATCAAACCATTCGGCTGTTTGTGTTATCCTTGGTTGCGTCCGTATAACACTTTTAAGATTCAACCAAGATCACGTCCATGCCTTTTTCTTGGTTATTCTACCTCACAATCTGGATATAAATGTCTTGATCCCACTACCAATCGCATGTATATATCCCGACATGTAAATTTTGTTGAAAGAGTTTTCCCACTTCAAGTTCGCAATACATCTGATGTGTTCACTAACCGTGTTCAAGACGTCCTCCGTGATGGATCACCACTAGTCGAGAGCCAACACCAAAATCCCTCACAAACTACTACTCAGCCTTCTACCTATGACTCACCCATTCCTTCTTCAACATCGGAAGCACCCTCTTCAACTCAACAAGCTGCTGATTCACCATCTTTGCCAACATCAGTCACTCTATCACAACCCGCTGCTACTTTTCAAGAACAACCACATGATATCTTTCAAGACGAACAAACACCTTGCACTTTTCAGCAACATACACCTAATACATCTCAACAACACACACATTCACCTCCTGTTACATCTCAATTACCCTGTCCACATGTCACTACGTCTCAACCACCACCAACCCAATCCAACTTACAGCGTCCAACTCGTGAAAAGAAACGAAATCCCAAATACTATAACGAGAAATATGTTAATACCGCAAGTAAACACCCACTTCCTAAAACCTTGGAACCCACAACAGTAAACCAAGCTGTCAAAGACCCTCTCTGGCGCCAAGCAATGGATAATGAGTTTAATGCTTTGCTACATAATGGGACATGGGAATTAGTACCCAAATCATCTCACGTGCCAATTGGTTGTAAATGGGTTTTTCGTGTCAAGCGTAAGCCTGATGGTACTATTGACAAGTACAAAGCCCGACTCGTGGCGAAAGGCTTTCTGCAAGAACCTGGGCGTGATTATTTTGAGACCTTTAGTCCAGTTTCTAAACCCGTCACAATTCGGATCATCTTGTGTATTGCACTGTCAAAAAATTGGCCTTTGCGTCAACTAGACGTGAATAATGCATTTTTGCATGGTACACTCCAGGAAGATGTTTTTATGATTCAACCACCTGGCTACATTCATCCTCAGTTCCCCAATCATATTTGTAAGCTTCGGAAGGCGCTATATGGTCTCAAACAAGCACCCCGTGCTTGGTACAACGAATTGAAAACCTTTTTACTTGCTTACGGGTTTCGAAAATCACAAGCTGATGCATCTTTGTTCATTTATGATCTAAATGGCATTACAGCTTACTTTCTCGTATATGTTGATGATATCGTGTTAACAGGAAGCAATAAAACTTTCTTGGATGAGTTTGTTAACAAGCTAGGCATCAAGTTCTCAATAAAAGATTTGGGTATTTTACATCAGTTTCTGGGAGTAGAAGTCATTTCCACTCCATCAGGGTTATTTCTCTCTCAACACCGACATATAGCTGATTTACTATCTCGGTTTAACATGGATGGTGCTAAAGAGGTTTCAACACCCCTTAGTTCTACAGAGACATTATTACTTACTGATGGTTCACCCAAAGTTGATTCGTCGTCTTACCGAAGTATAGTTGGATCACTACAATACCTGGCTATTACTCGTCCCGATGTTTCTTTTGCAGTCAACAAATTGTCTCAGTTCATGCATGCTCCTACACAACACCATCTTCAGGCTTTAAAACGAGTACTACGCTACTTAAAAGGCACAATTCATCATGGGCTATTTCTTAATCGAAAATCACCCATCACTCTTACTGCTTTCTCTGATTCAGATTGGGGTGGTATAAAGGACAACGGTCGTTCTACTACTGCCTACATTTTATATTTGGGTTCTAATATTATATCTTGGCGATCATCCCGGCAAAAATCTGTCTCTCGTTCATCCACAGAAGCGGAGTACAAAGCCTTAGCAAATGCATCGGCTGAGATAATGTGGGTCCAAAATTTACTTCATGAACTGGGAATATCATTGCAACAATCTCCCACCTTGTTTTGTGATAATACCGGTGCTACTTACTTATGCGCGAATCCAGTGTATCACTCACGCATGAAACATGTTGCTCTTGACTATCACTTTGTTCGCGAACGGGTTTCTGAAGGCTCATTACGTGTTTTACATATCAGCTCCAAGGACCAATTGGCTGATATGCTTACCAAGCCTTTGGGTCGAAGTCTCTTCATGCATTTTCGTTCCAAGATTGGAGTCTCCGATGGATCCTCCATCTTGCGGGGGCGTGTTAAGGATAAGCCCAAGGAGTAACTAACTCCACAGATCACTTGTAGAATTTAAAATATCTTTAGCTTATCAAGTTATGTTGTTGTAACTATTAGCTACTTTATCTCCTAAAATCCTGTAGCTTCTCTTGTATATATGTACATCAACATCATTCAATGAAATTAAGTTTCACGAGCATCTTCTTATCTTTACATTGCATTATTTAAACACTCCTCGTATACTATGTCCATCTCCGTGCATGCTAACGCTTTGTTTTGTGGATCTCATGTTCCAACATAATTCTCTGC